>JAHXRV010002340.1:0-21907 GCA_019904355.1 Psilocybe tampanensis | reverse complement strand
TCCCGCCAATGGCTAATATTTTTGAGGCATCGCAGCTTCTTAGGCTGAGTTTTAAAATAAAATTAAGTGGTGATTTAAACAGCCTTTCAAATACCCTTGGGTATGGTTCGTGGCTTAAACCAGAAGCATAAGGCTTTTCTGGTCGGATGAGAGAACAAAGAGAGAAAGAAATGGAAGGGGGAGATAAGATAAGATTATCTGGTAACTTCAAAATACGACCAAATACAGAACAGAAATCGCTGGGCCGTAGGTTGGTACGCGTGCTTCATCTCTCAAACATTCAACGTACTCACGGTGAGTTCCTTCTTTTCCTTTGCATTTTGTTGCATATTGCTTATCGATATTCAAGTTCCAGTAATAATCGATTAATGTCCATTCATTTCACAACCATTCCAACCAAATTCCAACACCATGAATGAAGTCTGAACTTCCTCAAAACTTCCCGCAAACACAGCGCAGGCTAAGGAGAGAATATCACCTTGAACATGACCATATGGTATGTATAGTTTCAGTTGCTGTTGCTCAACTATCCCTGACTTGTTTAGCGGGCCATCGCTCCGCGTGGCAAGTACGAGGCTTATCTTCTCAATAGATTAGATCAGATCGTTTGAGTTTACTAGTTTTGATAAAACAATGCAGTCGCATTCATGTAATCGACGAAACAACGGTGTAAGTAGAACGTTTGTGTGAGAATAAGACTAGGTATTGATAAACCAAGTGTCCGGACATTCCCAATCGCATATCCAGTCTCCGTGCTGCCTTCCATCCACCTTTGGATATTCAACCCCACAACGACATCTAACTGGAAGATTCAAGAAGTCCGTAGCGTCGGCAGGACACAAATCGTCTGGATGCAGCCTCATAGGCGCCGGCAACCCCTTACCCCACAGCGTGACATTTAGGTAGTCCATCAATTCCTTCAGTCCGATGCAGTGGGCGTTGGTACCCCCCGGATGATCAGCCACTCTGAGAATGATAAACTCTCCCTCGAATCTAAGCTTAACCGGAGTCGCGGTCGTGGATGTGATCGGAGACCAGCCAGAAGTGTAGGCCCATCTTTCTAGGGGAACATTGTCGATGACATCTTCGAACAGGGAATGTTCGCCGGAGATGAAGGTTTGGTTGTACATGATGATGCGATATTTCTTTGGATACTTTGGCCCGTTCTGCGGTGAAGGCAAGGTCAGCCTAGTAGAAAACGCAATCTCAATCGATAACACGCACCGCATAAGAACCATAGATATATACATCCACCCATATTGGACCGTCCTCATCGATCTCAAGATCGTCGTAATCTCCAGGGTAAGTGTCGAATAAATCCAGCTCGTACTGAATAGTTTCTGCGTTCATTTCGTAGAGGAGGGGGAGGGGGTGAACGAGGGTTTTTTTTTTTTTTTTTGTGTTGTTGTAAAAAAGATAACGGATGTTTATATCAAATTCGAAGTGATTAATCACGCGTACAGTGCCAACGATTATTTCCAATTCGGTTTCAATACGATTGCGCATATGATATATTACAATGCTAAGCGACAAGAAATTGATGATATAAACTACAAGTGATGGAGTAAATCCGGTATGTAGACGCGTGTGCTTGGTCGTAACTGATTGGCCGCGAGGTCACTTTTCCCACTTGGCATCGAGCCCCTCGAAATATATCTTATCACGGGGTGTATGTTCCCTGTTTTTACAATCTAGAGGTAATTCTAGTCATTACTGAGTCAATAAACATTATTCGGTGGCACTCACTCATCATTGGCATCGCGTTTTTCCTCGCGACGAAGCTGAAGTCCGCATCGATATCGACGATTAAACTTCCGGCTTGGTCTTCGTCTACCTCGCGTGCATATTCGGATACCTCTGGCCATTCGTCGAAGGGATCCAGCATCTCAGTCTCGATCTGTCTCCGGTAATCCAGCGGCAAGAGAGACGGAGTTTTAGCAGAGGATGCCATGTCCATATACAGGCCAACTTGACTGATCATGTGTCATATGAACGGTACGAAGACACTTCGGTACAAGGTGCATCCAGACAAGCCTTCGACGGGTGCGATGTCGTAGCTATTGAAAGTCCATTGCAATAGCGACCTGGCGACCTTTTTCATGTACGCACACTTTTGACGGTTGAATGCTGGCATCGCGTTAACACAATATTTGGTCTGGATTTCGATGGGTATTTCGCCCGAATTCATGTAGGTCAGCGGCGAGAACGCGTTCGACCACATGACCAGAGCGCAAAGACTGTAGAGGGATAGCATGCCAGACTGCGTTTCGAGTTCGGGGATATGCATCTCAATAGTCGATGTTTCGGGTTCATATCCACGTACGAAGATGTCGTGATAGAATAAAAGCAATCGGTATAGCAAATCCCAGCTGGTTAGAGCCTCATCTCCTGTTGGACGATCAGCCACCATGTCGCCGGCGACCATCATGTGGATGTAACCCAACAGGGTCGAGAGCATGGTCGAATGATGGTAGAAATATCCACCATAACATATTGTGTCCTCGAGCAATAAAGTTGAGAACGAGACATTCGGGTGAATATACCTGTATAGCAATCGCTCATGAGAAGACGACCAGTATAAAGAATGTAAAAGCGTACATTGTGTCACCGGATTCGAGACATATACCTTCAACCCTGCCATCAGCGTTGACATGATCGATATATCGATAGATTTTGGAATCTGGATGTCTCGGTGTCTGACTTCGAGCGAATGATACACGAAGGAGAACAAACATTTTCCCTGCCGTGCACTCTAAAAAAGTTCCCCATCCATTGCGCGTAATGTGCCAAGGACGGTAGGCGTGTTTGACACCCACCTCCGCCCATCTAATGTCCTTTACAGGCACCGCTTCATCTCTACAGTACGGGTATGGAAACGCGTGAGCCCTTTTCCATGCAATCATGTCGGATCCGAAACATGTCGGTATCGAACCCATTGGGAGCTTAATTTCCGTCGCGTAGAGGACATTTTTTCGAGACTCTCTACACAGCAGCAAATCCGAAAACGTTGCGCTACGCGAATACTTTGTCCTATCTCCTTCACGGTGTTCGATATGGAAACAATTTGAATTGAAGGACTGCATAATTGCCTTCGATTCGTTGTGTGGGAAGAATGTTTGATCTATGAATACGAACATATCAGCAGTGGAATGGCATCTGCAATGTGTCCACATACCCAGAACGTCAACCGCTATGTCAAGGTCCACTATGTCTCTGAGACTGGTTTTATCGAACGATGGGTGTCGGACTTGATTTCCTGTCACGACTAAGGCGGGCGACAGCAAATACGATCTAGCCATTGCGGCACAAGACAACGAGTCGAAAGCCAGTTTTTCGAATGTCGAAATCGAGGTTTGAATGGGTGATACCAAGAAGTAGGGTGCACCATCCCGACTTGATTTCATTGACAATCTGATATTGTGTGCCAGCACGGGCACAAGATCTTGAACCGGACTACTCGGGACGACCTCGATGATGCTTCCACGAGCGGTGACGGCAACCAGCTTTTCAAATTTATCCAGATATTCGAACATCTGGAATCAATGTTGCGATGATTTATATTAATAAATATATATATATATAGACCCACCACCACGCTACTTTCACATGACCAACCAGTATGCATTCCATCATCCTGAAGGGAAAGATAAACGGTGTGCAAATCAATCGAAAGCGAGCAGCTTACTTCGATATCATCAATGACGATGGGTCTGAAACGGACGCCTGCATTGTGTACTGTTTCGAGTGCTCGCTGAACGCGTGTCAAAGCCTCGTTCTGCTCAAACGACGTCCGTGTTTTTTTAGGTGTCGGCTCCCGTTCCGAGTTCGCGGATGCCGCCCTCTTTGAGTTCTTCTTGTTGCTCTTGCGACTTCTGGAAGTCCTCGACGGGCCTGAACGCATTGATTGTTCATACAGCTCAGTGTTGTGTTCACCTGTCACTTTCGAGGACCGCAACACACGCGTCAAAGATTTTTCCTCTACAGTACGGTCATTGTCTTCGTCATTGACCAACTTATCGGTGACAGTACTCGATGAGCTATGGATCATGGCGATCAGTTCTAAATCATGGTTTTCGCCATCGCTTTCATCAACTCGCGCAATGTCCGATCCCACGATGCGCGCGTCTGTATAGGAATCGAGGGTTTGCGTCGGGAATCCTGTAGGAAATGGTGTGATATCAATATAGTGACGTGACGCATCAAAAATCATAGAATGTAACCTTTGCTGTACCAGTATCTTTCGCTCTGCACATCGTCTGTTTCGAGGGCATCCCAGTTGAGTCTGTTCAAAAGGCGCGCCACCGCACGCAAGGGACTTTCTTTTCCAAGAGTTATATCGAACAAAGTTGACCATATGCTCTTGAGTACCTTCTGCAATTCAGGACCTTGATCGTTACCCAACGCCTTCGACACCATTATACACGCGGACTTGTCGAAAGTCGTTGAAGCAAGATTGCTAGTCGAGAGAAGGTACAGAGGAGAGCAAAGCGCAGCAAGAATAAGGGAATTTTTGCCGGAACGTCTGGGTTTGGAACCCGATTCCGCAGGCAGATTTAAATCATTGTCACCCCCGCTGACACTGACGATGTAGTGTGAATGGAATGTCCCGACACATAAAACAATTCCGACCTACCTGTTCGCGAGTCTGAGAAACCTATTTACATCATCTGGTATGTTAATTAGGCCATCCACCGCCTGGTTGTTGTTGATAATGTTGATATACAGAGCAGCGTATGTGAAATTTTTAGCTATTTGCAACCCGTGGTTCGCTTCATCCGTGATGTTCATGAAGTTCATTAGTTTTTGAACAGTGCCACTGTTGTCGTCATTGTTGTAGTCGTCGGGTAAGCTGCCGAACGAAGCTACCGCCCTTCTCGCTTTTTGCAAAATTTCCACCCAGTCGCCCAATTGATGCCAGTGAGTCTGCCAATTCTGGAAAGGGAAGTCAGATGCACCGTCCCAGAAGAGGTGTCACAAAACCTACATTAACAGTAGTTTCGTTTTTTTTACCGATTCTAGTGGTAGGTAATTTAGACTTCATGTGCAGAACCAAGTCGGTTTGTGCTTCAGACCCGCGTTCAATCAACACGGCCATCTCATAGACACGGAACGCTGCCAATAATGACGACGCGTGGACGCCAAGAACCTTTGGACGCGGAACATCTGTGCGATCCTCCAACGCGTCTCGTATCATAGACAAATCCCTGTCGTCACTGGTATTCACGATATCAAGGAAGGACTCGAGCCGCATTCCTAATGTCTTGGCAACGTGAGATTTTTAGTAACTATAACCGTAGGAAACGCTGTACGGATACCTTGAATGGATTGGTATCAGGTAGCCAGTCATACAGAGGCCGTGGAGATGTAATACACCCAGTGTACCAAGGAAACATTTTCAGTATTGAAGACTTGCAACGGAGTCTGTATAAAATTAATGTACGGGCGACGCATCTAAATTGAGCGTCACATACCTGACAGCATCCTCTGCCGTTTCCGGGCTGACCTGCCTAGTAAGAGCATGCCCGTCCGATGTAGACTTAAATCACATACGTTGTGTTTTCTATCTCATCGATTTCCATAGACTCGTCACTCGGACGTTCCACATATTCATTTTCTCTTACATCAGTGTTCGTTACACAGCCGTCCTCGGCGTCTGATTGCTCAAAGTAACTCGGTGTTGGGGAAACAACTACTCGCGATCTTTTGAAACAGTCAACTCCCTGAAAACTAAGTCTATCACTTTCGGAATCAGACATCCCGACAAGAACGAAATGTACGAAAGAATGAAAAGAGAAAGGAAAAGTTATCAAATTGCGTTAGGCGCCCTTTTGAATAATTTCATGTTTAGGGCAGGTCGAAAAATAAGTCACGTGGCTCATACTTTGCAAAATTTTGCAAACTTTTCATCACGTGTTTCCTTGTGTTAACGCTCTTTCCATATATGGCTACACAGCGCGTTTGCAAAATTTGGCAAACTTGCGGTCAGGTATAATAAAAATATTGAACGCTTGTCGGATATCTGGACAGGATTCTCAAAGCGATCCTTACATATACGAACCGGGTCAACAGAACATGTTCATCCTCAATCAGATTTATCATCCAAGCGTGTGTATTGATCGAGTTACGAGAGTTCACAGTTGTATGGCGAGAAGTATAGCGACGACAACTGTATAGAACAGCTACATATATCAGTTAGAGGAGCCGCCATCTTCCGACTCATCGTCATCGACATCCATTGATGCGTGCCTTGACCCTGTACCTTCCATTGCGTTCGTAGACGAGTCGTCGCTGGGAGGCTCATCGTCACCACCTTCATCCTCTTCGTCCTCATCGGTATCGACCCACTGGCGACTTTTTATCCTCGTTTTCATTTTAACATCAGGGGTACCAGTCCAGTCGCTTTGCAGACCGTCCAAGTACACTTTGTCCAAGGGGGTGGGCGTCTTGCACTGATACGCTATATCATTTTATGAGATTTGAATATTCAAAAGAGACGACGCGTTCGTACGTTTTATTATCTTCGCAGACCCGCGTTTCACGATCGTCATCTCTTTCCCGAAATCAACCAATAGACTGCCCGGTTTAGCGTCAGATTTTCGTTCCACGTACTGGGCGATTTCTTCATATTCGTGAAAAGGATCCAACATCTGCTGCTTGAGCTTCGCACTGTCAGCGTCACGGATGACGGACTCGAGCGAATCTTCCTCCGCCTCCTGAAGATACAAGGCCGACTGGACGATTAGATTTCCGATGAAAGGTACGAACACAGTGTCGTATAAAGTGCGATCCGGCGTTCCTCTCTCTCTTCGTATCTCGAACCCGTTGATGACCCACTGCAACATCGTCTTGGCCACCCTCTTCACGAAGCTACACTTCTTGCGTCTGTAAGCGGTCATCAGGGTGATTCCGTACGTCCTCGCAATATCACCGGGAACGTCGAAGGCTCGACGATACGTGTCAGGGGATAGTGCATTAGTCCACAACACGAGAGCACACAGAGCGAACATGTTGACGATGCTTTCCAGCGAATTCATGACGGGCACGTGTAATTGACGAGTGTTATCGGACGGCTCTTTACCCAAAAGAAAGACCTTGTGGTAGAAGAGCAGGATTCTGTGGAGCATGTCCCAGGATTGCTCAGCTTTGTGGTCCGCCGCTGCCTTTCCAGCGATGGTCATATGGATCATTCCGACCAGGGTGGATACCATAGTGCTGTGGTGGTAAAAATGACCACCCAAGCATATCGAATCTGCCAGGGCAAGAGTGAAGTAAGAGGTGTTTGGGTGAAGGTATCTAAAGACGCAAATGAGTGGATTTCTCTGGTTATGAATATATATCTTACATAGTGTCACCTGGTTCGAGACAAATTGCCTCGACTGTTCCCTTCTTCGGGTTGGAGTCGCTGATATACCGTAATATGCTGGAGTCGCGATGCGGTCTAGTCACATCGACTTGCTTGTCACAGTGAACCACCACTATTATTCGACCGGCGTTACACGTGAAGAATGTAGATAGGCCACAGCTTGCGATGTGCCAACACGTGAATGCGTTTTTAGTGGCGACGTGCCCCCACCGCATATCCTGCATGGAGGATTGTACCTCTTTACAATAACCCAAACCAGTAGCACCCTTCCATCCCGCCACGTCCGTAGCGAAATGGATCTTTCTGGTATCCATAAGGTACGGGACATCGACTGCGTTGAGTATCTTGCCTCGGGTTTTGGTGGCACATGTCAATATCTGCCTGAGACTACCCTGGACATAAAAGGGTTCTTCCTTCTTATCCTCTTCGCGCACCGCGAAGTAATTACTTGTGAAGGCTTCCATCATCTTTTCTTCGTCGAAGGGAAAGCACGTCTGATCTAGACACAAATACGACGTGAACACTGGACGGTCTCCATTCCATTCGTAGGGTATTCTCACCTTGAACGGTGCATATCGCGTCCAAATCCTGAATCTCTTCCAACCCTGCATCGTCGAATCGAGCCTTTGCGACGACGTCACCGGTAACAACTAAAACAGGAGTCTTATTGTAAAAGGCGACCCTTTCGAGAGCAGGCGCTGACTCCAACGCGTCATGGCTGATTACTCGAATGCTTGTTTTTGGATCGTCGAGCAGGAAAATAGCCTTTCCGCCAATGTATGCATCAAGCACTTGGGCAAACTGTGCGGTCAAGATCCGATTCAATTCTTCTCCCTGAATATGGCGCATAAATATAAAGCCGTTAAGCCAACGAGCATATAGTTTAAGACGAACACTTACACATGTCGAAGGTATGACATCTATTGACTGTCCGCGCGGCGTGTATACAAAGAGTTTTCGACTTTGGTCCGAGTTTATCACAGGCTTAAGTTGACGACGGCATGTCAAATGCCGTCTCGGAATAAGGTACGATACCATACCTGAAACACATGGTCGCAATCTATCTCGCCAACCATCCTATCCACCTAAAAAATTCATCCGTAAAGTGAATATTTACCCATATGTATATATGTCGATGAAACACAGCATACCTCTATATCGTCGATTTCAATGTGTTCGATCAATACAGTTATGTCCTGAGACGTCCTTTGGAGACGTCTACCGCCAGACACATCATGGTACATGCTTCGCGCAACAGCTTTACCTTTTGAACCCTTCCCTCTTTTCCTTTTGGTTGAAGTACCAGTCATAAGTTCCGCTAAATTAACTTTCTCTTTAGAGGACTCCGCCAACCGACTGGAGTTCCTTGGGACCGGGGCAGGATTCGAGTCGGACCCAGCCTTTTCATTATTGGGTGCCTCATCGTCCACATCCATTTTGTCATCCACCTTTCCATGAATGACGCGAAAGCCAGCGTCGCCCGCTTTACCACCGTCATCCACTTTCGGATCCATAGGATCGTCCGACTTATTCGCATCGTCATCGTCTTCAAGAACGGTGTCATCTACATTGTAACGACAATGTTCAGGTCAGGCTGATCGGCGGTATAATATACATGTCCTGACCTTGGACGGTCGTGCTTCCATTACCAATCATCAGCTTCGAACCGTTACCAACGTCCGCGTAATATTTCAGACTTCGGGATCCAAAGCCTATAAAATCAACATTATCGGCGTATCCAAATGCGCATTGAACCGTGACCGGTACCTGTGTGGTACCAATCCCTCTCCTCATTGAAATCCTGAAGAGCATTCCAATCGACAGACTGCAGAAATTGCTTGGCCGCTCCATATGGTGTCGATTTCCCAACAGCTACGCTGAATATAGTTCTCCAAATACTCGAAATGATTCTCGTCAGTCCGGGTGTCATATCGTTTCCTAAAGTCTTGGCGAACTGACAGGTATATGAGACTATGACGGGAAGCGTAACCAGAAGGGCGCGCACCATTACAGCGTTCGACTTTCCAAAAGAACTCGAAGCGAGGATGGCTGGCGTCAACAGATGCAAAGGGGAGACCATCGTCGTCAAAAAGAATACGTTTCGAGCAGAACGTCTCGATGTCGGGTCTTCGACAACGGCATCGATTTCCATGCCATCGTTCGCTGGTAACCTGATGCGCACAGTCGTCAGAGGCGGGACGGACGAATCGAAATATAACAGTACTCTCGAGCCTTCTCAAGAACTCTATTCAACTCGTCCGGTATATCCAACAAAGCCTTATCTCGATCGTCGTTCATCAGCATATTGATAATCAATCCAGCATGCGCGAAGTTCACTGCAATCTGCAGACCCTTTGAAGCCTTTGTGGTCGAAGCCATGAATGACAGCAATTTCGATACGGTGTCCCCTTCGTCTGAGTCTTCATATCGCTCCGGTATATTGTTGACAGCCTCAATACAGGTCTTGGCACTCCGTAATAGTTTGATCCAGTCGTCCAGTTTGGACCAGTGCTATAACGGACCTTCAGCATATTCCATCAGGGCGTAGGAGACTCCATACGGTAGTTAGGCCCTTGTCTTTTGCAAGGTAAGCCTTTGGATGCTTAACAACATCAAACCTATTCTCGTCGACGCCATCGTTGAAGACAGCCATATCGTAAGCGCGCATAGCTGATAATAAACAGCAGGCAGAAACACCGAACGCTCGAGGGCGCCTCGTCTCTGGTTCTTGGTTTGGACCTGTGATTTCGAAGAGAGATTTCATCTCGACAAAATCCGGGTCTTCACTTGTCATGATGTTCTTCATGAGCTTGTCCAGTTGATACCCTAGCTTCTATAAGATAAAATAAGGCAACGACAACGATATTGAACATGGAGACTAAGCACAAAAAGATCACAAGTATAATATTAAAGGCAAATATTCGTACCCTCATCTCGTTACCCGGAGGGAGACAGTCTTCAAGCTTCCTATTCGACGTCATGCAATTAGTCATCCAGGGAAACGCCAGGATCGGCCATGAAGAAGCACGAAACCCGCTAGAAGAAGGAAAAGATTTGAGGGACAGAATACGTTATACAATGCGGCGTCAATAGATGGGCTGGTAAGTTAGGTATGCAATGTACATACGCAGCTGCGTCAACTTGCTTATCCGCTGCGTCTTGGTGAGGATTCGTGGTCGACATCTCCCTTTCCAAGGTCGAGCTATACAAATCAACACTATGCATGAAAGAGAAATTATCAAACCATTGCACCTTCTTTCGCCATCTGACTTCATCACGAAAGAATATACGATCAACGACAATCTGAAGGAAATGCACCACCTCGAACCAAAACTCACAGTTTCACCGATCTGGGCATCCATCAAGGCCAATCTGTTGCAGAATACGAAAAAGAGAAACGGTACCGTGACGATCAATTGGTCAATCGAGCAAACTTTAGGGCAGGTGACACTGCGCGGAGGATGTCACGTGACATTTGCAAAATTTTGCAAACTTTCGGCACGACGGACCTGGTCGCTCTCATCAGACGATCACGTGATATTTCCAAAATTTCGCAAAACATATAGCCACAGTCATATCTCCACTTGAAGCTTGAACGCATAAAACACAGGCATGTTGTCGATTCTAGCATGAGCTCACCAATCGAGAATGAATTAAGTCTCACGCATTACCATTGGCGTCAGTTCATAAATATACCATTTAGCACCACAGACCGTCCTACATCCCGCTCTAAGTATACCCGCCCACGAATTTCCGTATTGCGACTACTACAACAACCACTACCCCTACAACTTCGACCATACACATACAGATAGGTTCTGAATCGCGTATGATTTAATCCGTCTTCCTATATACGAAACTCGTGACCCTTCTGTTGCCGGCGCTCATAAGCCATTGAGTGTCAGTACGTAGATCCACAATACCTTCCTCTCTCATATCCGACCCTGTCTCGATTCCGTCGTGATACCATACTACCCCAGCGCGGTCTATAGTTCTGCTCACAAAATGTGTTCCATCACCGTAAATCGCTCCACACAGTTGTATTTTTGAGGGACCCTGTTCTGTATCCATCGTTATAATTACCTCTGGAATGAATCTGACAGACGGATGCCAGATTTCAAATATCATAAAGGCACCAACCTCACCGATAACTGGCTGTCTGACTAAATGCGTTTGTCTGTCGACGCATATTGGACATACAGTGTCCACTTGCTGACTCACAACATTAGCCAACTGGGACAAATACACGCATTCCTCAGAAATATCTGTTGATATAGGCTGCATAGATTTTATAGATCTTCTTGCTCTCTGATCTATGAATCCGCAAGACGGGCAAGTGTCTCTGCAGCGCCCAACGTCCTGGTTTCCTAGTAATGCGTGCAGAACGCTGTCCACCGATGTATTTTGTCTACCCATCGGAAATTTTGTAGAGTCTGACGTATGTAGTGCCGACCTCACGGTGTCCCTCACTACCTCAATTTGAGTGTTGTACAAGTGCATTCCTTGAAACCCCTCACCGAGCATACGTAAATAGACAGATCCGGCAGCATATACGTCAGAGTACTTAGTCTGTTCCTGAACCCACAGATTGTATAGTATCGAAACCACACAGTCATACGCACAGCTGAAGTTACGGCTGTCCCATACGGGTCCTTTTAAATTAAAAGGGTTGAGAGCGTTGTTCGAAGTCACCGTCCTGCCCTTTTTCGTGGGGGGACATCCTTCTACCACGATATCTGTCTTCTTTTTATTCACCCGTTTCGAATGTTTAGTCTTTTTGTTCTTGCTGTTTTCAAGCGGGACAGTCGGAGCTACAGATGCTTTCAAGAGAGCCGCCTCGTCCAATACCTCTTTCGACTTTTGTTTTTTGTCATAGTGCCGATTTCCCAGAGCGGGGTGCCAGTCCATGATGATCTCCTTGTCTTTGGCCCATTGTTTGAAAGAATTTAACAAATTGTTTCTCAGCAGGCCCTTAACGGTATCGGGCAGCGCCTTGTCATATCTCATTTCAGTGATGATGTTCAGTGTTTCCAACTCCCTGAATTCTTGTCGTAAATAACCACTTATACCGCTTGTGATCGTACGAGGATCGAAGCCTTGAATAATAATTGTACCTTTCGCGCTGGCACTTCTCGACAAACATGTGTAGTATGATTGATGCGATTTACAAGTACCCAGATCAACCACGTTGTACGGTCTTGTCTTACCTTGACTCGCATAGTCGGTCATCGCGAAATTCGGTAGTGCAAGGACTTGAGTCCGCTTAATGCTGATTTCCCGCCCATTTGGCATAGTAGCTGACATTGTGGTTGTGGATTTCGATATGGGCACCACGTTGATAGGTAGTCCGGGTATCTGAACATCTTGTGGAGGATTATCGAGTTCGACAAACAGTGTGTCGAGACATAGTTGTCCGTGCGGTCCTTCATAGCTTTCCCATCCACGTACCGTACCCTCTTGACCTTTTGTAATACATAATTCTGTCGCATAATTGTGTCGGATCATGACCGGTAATCCGATGCAGAGTTTGAGCTTGCCCGCAACATGTTCCGTTGAAGTCGGATCTAGATTCCATAGGGCTTCCCTATCAACGTCGTCTAGACGGGGCTGTAAGGGTCGTGATTTTTTCCCCTTCCTTCTTCGACCCCTCTTCAGCGCGTTCTCACTATCCTCGTCACTAGTTCTGTCCATGCTGTAGAAGGTCGTAAGCTCTTGATTAGAGTCAACAGCAAATCTGGCGCATCCGATATCGTTTATCGCGTCCTTGTGAATATTGCGCCCAGTGATAATAGATACATTTCTAAAGGTCGGTTCACGCACGTCTGGTTTTCCAGGAGCAGTACCGCACACGCGTGTCCTGAGGAAATCGACGTCCGATGCAGTGCACGCCCCGTACCTCATGTTCTCCAAAGCCGTTCTTAGTTTTGAATCTTCTATAGTTTGACTTTTCTGTCTCATGTTTTGTCTGAGTATAACAGCTGTAGTGACTTGTTGCCACAGTATCTTACCAATGGTCTCTTCCTGCGCACGGACATCCATGCCTGCAACCTGTTGCAGCAGTACACCATTCGAATATAAACTCTTTCCCTTCACTGGTGGCAACTGAGCAAAATCGCCTGCAAATACCATATTCATACCACCGAACGGTTTATCGTGGATATTCGTCAGCATGGCTAGTTTCGAGCTTATAGAATACAATTCATGACAGGCTATCATAGACACCTCGTCTACGAAAATATATTCCACACCAGCTAGCTTTCCGCGAAGCTCGTGTATCGAGTTTGCGTTCTGCCCGGACATACCAGCCTCTCCAGGGTCGTGTATACGGATACCCAGGGCTGAATGATAAGTCGATCCGTTCAGTAATGCAGCTGCTGATCCCGTGGGTGCAACTACCAGGAATCGATGAGATTCCGATTTTCTGGAAAACATTTCTATAACAGCTTTTATTACCTGCGTTTTACCGGTTCCTCCCATCCCCCCGAGGTACATTTTCAAGGGCTCAATATTCGGAGTGGCAGCATGGTTGGCTATAAGACGGAAAGCACGTTCTTGCTCTTTATTCAGTGAAAAATCGCTCGCAACCTTATCAATTATCTCCTTGGTCCGCTCGCGACTGGGTGTGTAATCACGACAAAACCATTCTGGTTCTATGAGTCTCACATCGTTATCTGCGGTCCATCCCGCTGCGCCCTTCGCATTGCGAGCGTCCTCGTCGGGCGCGTGTCTGAATTTATCTTTAAGAATCCGATTTCTACATTCCTTCACCAGATTGGACCATCCAGTCGATCCGAGGTCTTCAGGAGGGCTAATCGCTTCCAAATTGATCCTCGATGACTTATCAGGAGAAGGCTTTGGCCATTGCACATTATTCAATACTTTAGAAATATCAGCCTTCTGCTGTAACCGTCTTCTGGCATTCTCACACAAAAATTTGTATCTGTCGGGATCGCGTTCCTGTACTATTACGTCTCCAATCTGAGTATAGTCATATTCATCCGCATCTTCATCCGTATCATCGTCTTCAGAATCATAGTCCGCAGCCGCCTGTTTAACCTTCTTCTTCATCTCGCTGTGATAGTCGTCTCGAGAATCCAGACACTCATACTTCAAATTGAAATTTTTCATCAACGTCTTTTGAGAGTCAGAGAATGCAAACTCGTTGAAGGCTTCATCCCACGATTGATACACTTCTTTCATTGGATCGTTCTTCCTCCACGGCTTGAACAGTGTCAACATCGTCATACAATAGTATTCTCTATCACCACCTTCGGATCTAGGAAGTTGACCTCCCACAAAGTTAGGTATCATGTTGATGTCAGGATCCATATTGCATGTTACGTCATGGGATTTATAAAGAGGATGTCGTTTATTGAAACGGCGGTACTTCGAAGAACGGCCCACTGTTTCTACGTCTTCCCAATCGCTGTCCTCGCCCTCTATGATTTCCGTTTCATCGACTTCATCTTCGATCATTGACAGACTATCATTCGCGTTCTTTTTTTGGGCGCCTCGTATCTTGCGCTTGTTGCTCCTTATTATCCAATCAATCAAATTCATATCTTTGTAACATAAAGGCCGGAATTTATAATCGTCCACGTTGGTTCGGGCGAAGAACTTGCCGTTCGCTTTGCCTATCATTACACGGTCATGTTCGTTGTCTATGCTGTCTTCCCAGTCGTTAATATGTTGACTGTTGACTTGAGAGGAGCCGGCCACATTGCTTCCATCTCCGACTGCCGACGCATTATCATCGACCGGATTTTCGTCGTTGTCTACCACGTTATCTGAAGACCTAAGGGGGACATCAGCTTCACCGACCTCAACTGTGTACGTGATTCCTGATCGATGCTCATCGTCCTTCACGTCGATTATTCCGTGTGTGTCTTCCTCGGGCATGTTCTTTGCTCCACCACACTCGTCGTCATCTCCATCTCGAAGAGTACCGTGAATTCTTGCAACCTCGGATACGTACCCTCTCCACCAGAAAGGGACAAATTTATGAGACGTGTAGTGGTCAGGATTTCCTAGCAAGTACATGCTGGCCATGGGGCTGCCAATCTCTGTCTTAGAAGACAAACTGTTCACTATCTTGAGAATTAATTTTCTCGCGCTGTCAGAGGGTTTCGAGTCAGAGAATATTTTCTGTGCAGCAGTCTCATACACGTCGAAGGCAGTCGAAAATATCTGATGAGTCTTCAATGTCGGCTTTGTGACATAATCGGTCACGTAGGATATAACTGCTTTAATCGAAGTCCCCGACAACAGACTGGACACATCTGTATTACACCTTATAAGATACGTGAGACACCTCGAGAACGTGTTCATCATGCCCTCACCATGTTTCATGAAAATGTGACCATCGGTCAAGTCTATCTCTGTTTCTTTCCTGACTTCTCTCGGGAATCTAGCCATACACACACCGTCCTTGTTCAGACACCCTTTAGGAGCAGAATTGTATGCCTGTCCAATCAGACCTTCTTGATTTCCGGACGTATTTGCATTGGGCTTTTCTGCGGATGCCTCGCCATTTTTTTTTTTTCTACTGAACTTGGATGCTCGACAAGTGTGCATATTAGAACGGACCAGGATGTCATCGACGGTGAGGTTGTAGTCCGCTGTCCACTGTGTATAAGCATTACAGAAGGAGCACGTCTCGTCTACGTCCACCGCCCCACCAGCATCTCTGTGATGGTCCGGGCAGGGACACGGTGTTGGAAGAGGGAGGGTTAGTGTAGGATCCTGGTATTGTAAGGTGGTTGTAGCGTCGGCATTGCCATCGCCCGTCTTCAATATGCTATGAATACCGAAATCCATCGGGGTCATTTTTCCCAGCTTGGATCTAAGTTCACTCGCACTACCTGACAGAATTTCACCAGAGTGAACACTTTCTAGATACGCCACAAGATCATTCGTAAACTGTGAATCTCCACTCATGATTCTGTCTCTGATGTCCTGTGGAGATAGCGCGCTTTCTATCCATAGCAACATGTGGAGGTGTAGAGTAAGTCTACCTTGTTGTTCTACTGTGCCGTAGTAGGCAGATGACTTCCCATACAGGCCCCGGTCCGCACCAACACCGATCAAGTGTTTAAGTATTAATTGTATGATATACTCAAAAAAACGCGCCGCAGCTACAGGATTATTGAGTACTAGAAGGTTTCGCTCCTTTGAACTACGTACATCTGGTTTGAAGGTTACGTCTTGATCAGCGTAATACATGCACAGTGGGTGTTTTGAGTCTGCAGGCGAAATAGTTATGAACCACGACGGAGCGCCTTTCCACGCCACCATAGACCATATTTCATTCCTCATGTATTTCTTATTCGTCAGGGATCCGGGTACAAAGCCACCCACATAATCCAAATCGTCTAATAGATCAAAACACATCTTTTCGGCATCAGTCAGCGGTTTCACTCTTTCGCCAGTGGACAGTCTATTTGCAATGGCATCAAGAACAGGCGAACTGATATTTTGAATTCGAGAGATTATGTCCTTGTAATTTCTTCTTTTCGTGAGCAGGAAGCTTCCTGTAGTGCCTGTTTTGATCTGTTCCTCATTGAATGCGATCATAGGAAAATACAAGTCTCTCTGAAATCGTTTGTCGTAATACATCAGAAGCATCTTCTTGTGCTGCTGCCTAGAGACTCTTTTATGATGTCTCTTTTGACCAATACCACCTTTCCCGTAAGGAAAGAGCCACGGAAACATCATCGGATACAGCTGTGGGTTGTCATACATCGACGTGGGCGAGCTGTCGTGTCCAACACCTAGGGATAGACCACCCTTTTCCAGATGTATCAACGCCCTGAGCTTTATGTCCTTCACATCCATTTTATCAAACTCTTCCCCTGTCAAACCGTGAACAGTGAACGGACAAGGACCATCTTCTGTGCCCTCTTCCATTTCATCGTCAAATTTACTCATGGCTGACGATATCTTGTTTGATTCCATGTCGACGTGCTTATATTCCGGGTCTAAAGGCACGCCAGATAGCGGGTACGACTCAAGATTATCATATGATATCTCTAGATCCCAATAGTCTTCATGATTTATCTTTAGCCAGTCAAGTGCTTCCCGGACCCTGTTACGTCTGACTAGCATCGGTGTCCTTTTGTAAACATCTTCGGTTGGGAAGACTGAACCTATGAAAACAACGGCAAGTACTTCACTCAACTCCTTCTGGCTCGGAGGGAGAACATTCGACACTCTGGCAGTAGGATTAGCAAACATTATGCAGTTTGCTATCATTTTTGCCCTACCAGACGCCACCCTGATTATACATCTGTTGTGTCTCACTTTCGCAATCAACATCTGCTCTGCGAACGTTAGATTTTGTAGCTCTTTAGGTACATCGCCTATCCAGAACCCATTTGCCAATGAACGTAGAGGCGCTTGACCTTCATCGACCTCACGGGCACACGATCCGCATATCTTGTCGCAGCCTGAGGCAAGTATAGGTCCCTCGATGTCCGCGATTGGATCGTCAGAGCTAAGTCTTGTCAATCTGGTGACTCCATCTTCACGAAGAAAATCTATGTCGTGAGCTTTCAATGGTTCCATGTCCTTGGATAAAGTGAGCTGTCCACATACGGCGCAGCCTTCTTCCTCTATGTTCTCCGGTTTCATATCTTCGCAATAACCGTTTACTATTTTTCTAATAAGAGATTCGCTAGGTGGGGACGGAGGAAACTTGGATGGTGTAGGTCCCTTTTTCTGCTCTTTCCTTCGCCTCTGACGATCCAAGGTAGCCTTACGTCTTTGTTCGGTCTGATTGGCATGTACATAGTGCTTTCGTCTGCTTTCGGCCACTGCCGTAGACCTATCTTTTTTCTTTTCAACCTCCGTTTTCATCTTAACGAATACAGTGTAATAATCATGACATGCAGGGCAATAATGAGGAGAAAATCTACTGATGCTGACTTTAGAGCTGACCTTTGTGGTTAATGGGATGCCGTGTGCCTTGGCGACAACTACACGCTCACGTACGCTCATCAGCGTGACAGCGATCGATAAGGGCAAATCGGTGATCACAGCGTCCGGGTTCGCGCCTCTGATGTCCGACACTTTTGTCTTGGGAATGTAGTTTGTGAACTTGTACTCTGCGGTCTCATCCACGATGTAATCTATAGGCTGCACCACGTAATCTGCAATGTGACTTCCTTGAATAGTCTTGGACAATTTACCGACACCACCTCCACTCCGGACATCGAATTTCGGGACGCGCGGATGTTCGCACACTTCTTTATGTGCCACGACGTGAAGTTCGTCCACTGTAAACGCGCGTGTTCGGATGCACTGTACCACCATTCTGACGGCTAACATTATGTGGTATTTTCTTGTTAAAGCGTATATTGAATTGATGATATTGACAATCCGGTACAACGTTACCTCATCTGTTAATCCTTCCAGAACATTGAGAACAGAGCTGTGGACGGTTTCCTTTAATGCGTAACTTAATGGCCGCTGCCGCCACCATTCGTTGGCCAATATCACGGCCCGCCATTTATCGCGAATTTCGAGCATTATGGATATATACCCTCTAGTTATTGCAATACCCGCCTTATGCCAAGCATGATCATCTTCCCTATACGACAAGTCATGAACCCTGCGTATACAGTCCAATAGGAACTCGTGTAACGATCTTTTGATGCCATCGACATCAAGTCTTCCTCCTCCTATTTGGCGATTGGAGTCAACCAGATTGGCATACTCGTGTTTTAGTAACATGAACTGTGTCAACTTGATCTTAATTTGTCTCACTATGGTAGAAATTCTCAAGGCCATGTCATGCTGCAGCACGTACAGGCGTACGTCATAACCGGCCCATGCAATATTCGTTCTCATGACCTGAAGTTTTGTCAACATGGATGCACAAACAGGACATAGGTTCCTCAAAATTTCATTTTCGGACAGTCTGGAATCGCGCATATTTGAATCGTCCCCATCGCCTGGAAAGCCCTGCAGATGGCTATAAGAATACGATGCGTGTACATTCCCGCGAGGGCATTGGCTCGGTATAGATACTGTTACAGGTAATTCCAGTTTATAAAGTCCTGTGCGAGACAGTGGGTTGTAAACTGCTTGTCGCAGTGCCAAAATTGCATTGGATGTATTATCAACCTTCACTAATGCCAGAGCGAGGGTTGAAGGCGCGGGATTAGAGTCGATGTCGAAATTGTGGGATGGTCGAGAACACGTATCAATACTAGTTGTGACGCATGCCCCAATTACGAGAAATATATGCCATAGTTTCATAGCAGACGCTATCGATTACGGTGAATGATGTTGTGAAGAAGGATGGGGTATTTGTTGTTTGCTTGTCGTTCCCCGTCAGAAAGGGTGTCCTATATAAGCGTGTCGGACGTGCCTGAACCAAGGCACATGATCGCGTTTAGAGTGTTCCACATGGCACACTTGAACATGCAAAACCCCCGTGTGTTCCCAATTAACATAGGTGTCATCAAGTATGACCTGATTTGGAACAGCACCCGGTACGACGGCCCGAATTCTTGCAAAATTTTGGAAAGTGCGAGACTCGTTATTCGGGCCGTTATCCCGAAAGTTCGCAAAATTTTGCAAACTTCAAACTAAAAATAGTACACATCACGTGTAACGAACTTTTAAACTCGCAATGCGCGGCTTGCCCTAAAGCACTCAAGGTATAAAAGGGCGTCTATTTGAACTTAGCACTGGATGCCCGTTTTGTGACACAGAAATCACCAAATTGTTATAGACAGTTTATTATCTTTTTTTATTTCACGATAATTAGATGGCATCGATAAACAATTTGTATGGTTTCGTTTGTATTAAGCATATTATTTTAACGTCTTTATAGCAATGGAAACGCTGATCAAGAACTGAATCATTTGGGATCAGTAATGAATGGCCTCATCATCGACCGTGTACCGTGAGTTCTTCCCTTTTTTGTTCATATGGCGTTTTTTTTTTTTTTTTTTTTTTAAAAAAATAAAAACAATAAAGAAAAGAAAAGAAAAAAAGCAGAAAGAAGACGGACAACGTACCAATGGTTACATAAACCAAAAGATCCTGATTCTCTACCTCTCTCTTTCCCTCGACCCAAGATCCAATAGAGTCTTCCGGCTCGTCTTTCGTCTGAGGGACGTATTTCCCAGCAGGCCACATCCTGACAGTCCCACTGCCCTCCGCCTCGACATCCCTGCAAACCCAAATCGTGTTCTTCAAAAACGCAGCTCGCCTAGCAGCCCAGCCATCAGCCCTAGCCATCATCGGCGTCGCGCCTCCCTTCACGCCAATAGCATAACCCACGTCCTTGCCGGAGCTGTAATGCTTTTTCGACGGGTTGACGATCCTCCACCTGCGTTCCTTGGCGTAATCGTACGAACGACCCGACTCGACTTTGATAGGCGTGTCTTTCGAGTAGAACGCGTTGCCGGCAAAGTTCTCCTTTGACCCTGTCTGGGCGTCGAGAGGAAGGATGTCGGACTCGATGACGGTGTTGTTGATACCATCGATCATGGGGTCGACACGAACACTGAACAGGTGTTGATGGTAATGACCATTGATGTTCGGGGCGACCGTGGTACCGTATGGATTGGGTTCTCCATCTTTACTGACGTAAACGCTCAAGATCCCAGTCAACCGGACCTCAAACTCAATGCTTCCGTCTTGGTAGAAATGGTAATTCCATATGTACTCTAATGAGAAAGGTGTGCGTGATCAGTGGTGTGAAAAAGGAGACCAAGAAAAGGGAAGGGAATTACCGTAGTTTGCGAGGGTGCAGACCATGCTGACTACTAATCTTCTTCGCCTGACGGTCTGGGATCTCCCATTAGGACGGTAATCGGTGTGTTTCCAGAGAACACCGTTGTCCTCTTCATGGATGCAAATAACATTCTTGATAGTAAATGCACTGCCGTCATGGGCAACGAATGAACCGGGCTATCGAAAGTTATTAAAGACATGAATAATCGATCAAGGAGGAAATGGACCCACCAAATAGTGAATTTGGCCGAGGCAATCACAGCCAAGAGACAACTCATTCGCCATGGTACCCATTCCGTATTCACCGCTACATCGAGTCATGAGCAAATTGTAGTTATTCTCACAGGGAAAAACTCACGAATCGAAAGCAAACTTCCTGGGATGAGGATATTCAGGAGCACCGTATGGCACAACCATCTCCGCCAATGATAAACGATACATGATGGGCCTAATTACCCCATTATCATTATAAGTAATCGTGGAAAGAGCAATTCCTTCTCTATGGGTAAAAGCTGCAAGAAAAAAGTAGAAGTAAAGTCAATATAAGGAGAAGCCGAAGATGAAACAAAAATAATTCTTACCAATGTGCATCTTCCAATTCTGCCATTCCAAGACATGGCCGTCCATCTTGAAGCTAACACCCTCAGGTTGGACGATGTGGAGAGGTTTTAGATCTTTCCTTGGGTGGGACCCTCCTTCTTCCGTCTCGGCCATAAGGTCGGGGATGAAGTCTCAAGCTTTGCGGTGTGGAGGTATCCGTTCGCGTTGTGATGCGGCAAGGGAATCTGCAGCGACTGG
>JAHXRV010002332.1:0-35354 GCA_019904355.1 Psilocybe tampanensis | reverse complement strand
AAACCCTAAACCCTAAACCCTAAACCCTAAACCCTAAACCCTAAACCCTAAACCCTAAACCCTAAACCCTAAACCCTAAACCCTAAACCCTAAACCCTAAACCCTAAACCCTAAACCCTAAACCCTAAACCCTACATTGCTTCATGTGGACTCCAAATTCTTGGGGTTTCTACACTTTTTTGGGGATACTCGGGTTCTGGGGTGGACCCTGACAACTGGACAACTGGCTAAGTCTGCTACTCTTTTTTCTGAACATTGCTCGGGTTTGGGTTGACCCAGCTTGTCTGAGCAGAGCTTCACCTACTGACTAAACTCACTATCTTGACTGAGCATTTGTTCTTGGTCATCTTTTTTTTTTGCTGTAACACACTCACATAACAAGCATTCTCCTAGTAAGATCTTTTCCTCTTGCTACTGTGCTCTCAAGATATTTTGACGAGCAAGCTTCACTGATACAAAGTTGGACAACCTTCTGGTCATTGTACCTTGGTTATGTATATATGCATATATAATTCTCCATTAACATCAATTCAAATGATATGCTCGTACTCTGTGAGTGCTCGTTCACTGATGTTGGAATTTGAGCTTATCACATGACTGATGTTTATATTTTGATTTGTTTTTCTGTAAAGCTTTTGATAGCATAGATGTTTGTTACTATTTATGTTATCAATAAAAAACTGCCACATCACATCTTGCTTCTGTACACCACCATCCAAGTCAGCTCTCAACATGAAGTATGTCTACCCTGGTCTTAGAGCTCCTCTTTTGACATGTTCTTTTCAGCCTTCAGTGTCAGCATTGTGATTTCACATATCTTTCCTCCAGAAAGGGGAAAAAGAACCTTCAGAAGCATGTCACCAAGCAACACTCCAAAGCTTTGCAAATTACAGACAAAGGTTAGTCATCATTTCTTTATCTGATTGCTTTTTGATTGATCTTCTTTTCAGCTTCTGGAAATTTGCTTGGTATCTGTGCTCGAAATTCTCCGACCACTGATCTCCAATGCTATGCCTGTTCAACTTGTGTGGCTTATACCGACTATATGGTCGACCATGTGAAGATTGCTCACAACAAGAAGTCCAATGTCAACTACACAATTACACTGTTTGATGTCAAGGAGATCGAGCATCACCCTCAAGAAATTGGTGAAGAATCAAGTTCAGAAGAGTCTACGAGCAATGTCGTCATTCCAACTACCCCTTCTCGACCACTTTCTAGACTTGGAGTTCTACGCACAGCTTCACCTCATGGTCTTCCTTTCCGACCTAAGCCTTATGATCGTCTTCCTGTCACTCCTTGTCGATCTCCAGCAAACTCAAACCCAAACCCATTTTTATTCACTCCCAATTCAACAGATCAGCCAAAACCATCCTTGTTTAGACCAAGTCCTATTCACATCCCCGACCAAACCTCGTCCATGGATTTTTCAGGCTTTCAGGACCCCGAGCAAGAAGCATCTCAATCTGATGTCTCAATGGATCTTGGGGACGATCTGTTGCTCGAGAAGGCCTCAATGGCCTTGCTTACCATCAGCCCTAAAGGAAACTTTCCATTGGTGAAGCTCTTATCCTGCACCACGTGTCAATGTGGAATTCCTCCCAAATCAGCCATGGATCATATCAAGAAACACAACATCATGTTGTCCAAGAACGAGCAAAGTAATCTTTCAAAATACTTTGCAGACAGCTCTTTGCCCACTCTTGACAGCTTACTACCCACAATCACAAATGAGCAACCAATTGCTGGATTGAAGATAGAAAAAGGCTTTATTTGCAAACTTTGCTCTTATTGCACACCCAATTCTGCAACTATGATCAACCACATTTCCTTCGATCACCGATCATCCACTGGTGGCTACAAAGTCAATGCAAAAGAAGGCTATATTCAGTGCTACTTCCGTCATCGTGGCTATTTTGCAGTCAACCCTGCTCTCTTGGATGTAGAAACTGAGCACCCTTTTGCTTTGTTTTTGCAACAGCAGGTGCCCTTGATTGATGATGCTCAGTTGATCAACAAGCCATCAACAGTCAATGAAATACCACCTCTGCTCAAGGTCGTTCAGTGGCACCAGCATCTCGAGCCTTTTCGTCAGACCAAAAAGCAAGTTGCTGAAATGCGATCACTAATGCTCTTGCCAACATCTGCTCGTGGCCTCAAGCATTTGGGAAACCCTTTGCGTAACATGATCAAGACCTACATGATCGACATTCGAGCACTCAGTAATCAAACTGGAATTAGAATAAACTCTTTGTTGATAGAATGTCCAAGGTATTATTTTTGAACTTATTTAGTTGCTCTTTTTAACTTATATATAATCCAGGACCACACCCAATGGTGGTTATTGGCAACCACTGATCAACGATCAAAGTATCCAGGATTATGGCCTTCTTTTACACCAGTGGACACATGCCATTCTGGTTTCATTGGACGATCACCCTTCCAACTATAAATTTCCACTGTCATCAAGAATGGAACGAGCAGCAAAACATCTTGTCAAAGTTTTGAAATCTGAGCCAACAACATCCTCAAGCAGTTTTTTCCACAATTTCATCAGAAATATTCTCATCATCACTGAAGACACTTTTGAAGACCATGCTCGAGCAAACTCAAACAAATGGCACAGCCCATTTGAATGTCTTCTTGCAATCAGTGGATTACGTGACGATGGCAACTTTAAAGTGGCTAATGAAGTCACCCAGATGTTTGCCCATTGTGCTTATCATATCCGAGGTGCCATTCTCTTTGAAGGCTTTTTGAAGAAGAAGAATTTTAGTGATGATCTTTACAAGTGATTATCATTATCATTATCATTATTATTGAGCAAGACTGACTTCTATTTTTTGTTCAGATCGGTCGAGCATATTGCACTTCAAAATCTCAAGCCTGGCTTGTTGTCTCCTTACAACAACACTGCTGATTATCAACGATATGCCACTGCTTTGGCCATGAATACCAATTCTCCTCCAACTACTCGAGTTACCGAGGATGGAATGTTCATCAGCTATAACGAGCACACCCTTGGGATTGCTCAGTGGCGTGCTGGACTTCAACTACTCCACCAGGAAATTGAATTGGAGCTCAAAGTTCTTTGCCATGGAATTGACGAGCAACTTCACATCCCTACCAGAGTCCCTGATGATTGGCCCAATGACACTCGTGGATATAGCTGGACCAAAAATGCCAAGTTTCTCGAGCACGATCGCATGCTTATCAAGGCACTTATCAGCGATCCTTCTAAGCCTTTAGGCTCAGTTTCTTCTGGTCGGTTTGTTTTAAACACCACCTATGCCTGGAACTTTATTCATGCTGCAGACTTGCTTGAGGAAAAGATTTCTATCTTTGCCTTCTTGACTGTTGGTCAAACTGCTCGTCTTGCCGAGTTTGCTGATCACAAGTTTGCCAACTCAGACAAACCCAGAACCATCTTCCACGATCATGATTCCCTTTGGCTAGTCACTCGACGTGTCAAGACAGAAACACAGACTCGAAGGGAGTCTTTCTTGCCTATGAAATGTCATCCCCTCCTCACATCAATACTCGAAAAATATCTCCTCATCATTCGACCAGCCCAAGCCGATCTTGTATATATGCTCGTGGATGAAGCAGCCTACCACATATACTCTGAATATCTCTGGACCAAACAAGGTCGACGTGTCACAGCAGAAGACCTACGATCATCTTTCAAAGAATTTATGAACAAGTACTTCAAGGTCAACATTGGCATTCACGACTATCGGCAGATCTGCATCGAGATTGGTCGTGTCTTCCTTGGTTCAGAAGCAGAAGTCGAGCAAGAAGAACAGGATGTTTTGGCCCTTCAGGCTGGTCATGTAGCTGAGACAGCTCAGTTCAAGTATGCCAGTGAAGTTGGTCATCTGCCGGCTATGTCGAGCGACTTGCTTCTTCGATTTGGCCGAGTATCAGAGAAGTGGTGGGAAGTCACAGGTTTTAAACCCAACACACCCCCAATGTTACCTCTTCGTGCTCGAGCACAAATTCGGCAAGCTCATCCAGTCAATGCCTCTATCCATCAAACATCTACGAGCACCATGGGGTCCACCATTAACTGGCAGCATCTTGAGCAGTCTTTGACAGCAACAATTACGAATGAAATCCAGAAAATCAAGATCGATCTGAATATCAATATTCAACGAGCTGTAGCAGAAGCACTTGCCACTTTTACTCTCTCAGGACCTCCTAACACTGCTTGTGGATCTCAATTTCCAACCAATGTACCAGAGACAGTAATTGAGCATCACAACACCAGCACTGCCATTTCCCTACCATCACTCGACTTCCTTCATTCCCTTCTACGAAAACATTTCCCAACCATCCCAAATCCACAGTTCAAATCAGTCTGGCAAAAAGAAGCAGTGCTGCTATCAATCAGTCGAGCAGAAAACTTTGTGGCCATATTGCCTACTGGTGCTGGCAAGAGTCTGTTGTTCACACTGCCTCCTTTCCACGAGCACGACCATCAGACATATGTGGTTATTCCCAATAAGGCTTTATTGGATGATCAATACGAGCGTGCCAAACGTCTTGGATTCACTGTTGGTCGTTGGTTGGCTTCAGACTCCGAAGCACAGAATAGAAAATTGATCGACTCATCACAATTGGTGTTTCTGGCTATGGAAAGTGCAGGTTCTGAGACTTTTAAAAGGCAGGTATTGATTGTTTTATTTTTTGTATAATGCTTATTAATGCCTTTTTGTAGATTCTGGGCTAAACAAGAAGAAAAAGGTCTTCGTATTGTGATTGATGAAGCTCATCAAGTTCTTACTTCTCTCGAGCTCCGACCGCACTTTTCCAAGCTTCAAAATCTTGTCCAATTTCCTATTCAAAAAATTGCGATCACTGCGTCACTTCCCATCCGTCTTGAATCTTTGTTTTTGGAGAGTCTTGGTCTTCCACGATCAACAAGAATTATACGAGCACCTTCGGACCAACCACATATCAGTTATAATCTGGTCCATTACGATTCTTTGACCACAAATTGGCTCAGACTGGTTGAAGATGTTGCCAAAATTCTCGAGCAAATCATGGATGACGATCAAATTGGGATGATATTTTGTGAAAGCAAGCTTCAAGTGGATTTATTGGAAGAGCGTTTTACTCGATGCAAATATCACTCTGATATCCCTCCAGATGATCGCTACAACAACCAGATGGCATGGATGACTGGTGATCGCAGGTGGATTGCTGCTACAACTGGCCTCATACATGGCATTGATGCCCCTAACGTTGGTGCAACCATATTCCTCAACATGCCTTATGGGCTTGTCAATTTCTATCAAGGTGCTGGTCGTGGTGGTCGAGATGGTAGAAAATGTTGGGCAGTTTTATTGAAAGGGCCAGGCATGGTCTGTATTCCTCGCAATCAGAACCCCGAGCAGGATAAGCAATGTATCCGTGAAGGCGAAGAATGGCTTAGCAAGCTCGAGTGTCGAAGGCTCGAGTTTTCTAAGTTGTTTGATGGCAAAACAACTACATGTGGTGATCTTCCCAACAGCCATGCATGTGACTTTTGTGACCCCAACTCCTCACTGCTCGTCAAAATCGCCAAAATCATACTTGATCCTTTAGAAACAAGAAACAAATCTCCTCAAATGCTCGACGATGATCCTTTCAGCGACTATGACGACACCATCAATATTGATTGGTCAAAAGTTACTACTGGACCTCTGGCAATCACACAATCACAACCGATCTTTTCGAGCACTCCACCAAGAGAGATCAACAATATTTCCACAGATTTTTGGCCACCAAGCACAACCTTGCCAGCATTATCTGTGCTTCGTGATGCTGCCATTTATAATCAGAAGCTGCAGAACAAGTATAGCAAAAGCAAAGCCTTAAATGCTTTCACTTCCATGCTGCTCGGCAAGTGTCCTATATGTTGGGCATTCAACTCGATTATCCGACCCAAGCATGAAAAAATGTGGCTCAACTGCCAAACAACTACCAAGTTTTTTAACAACTTGTCTGGATGGCTTGATCTCAAAAAATTGATCATATTCCAAGATCGATATCAATATTGCTATCGATGCCAGCTTCCACAAGATGATCAGTTCCGACCACCTGCCCATCACGACATGACTTCTGGTGCCAAAGGAAACAAGACTTGTGCGCTCGAAGACTTTGTTATCCTTTTCATTTGGTTTATTCGCACAAACGATAGTTGGTGGAGTCGTGCTCAAAAAGCTTTTCCTGCTTTGCAGCATAACATGAACAAAGGCGAGTTTGCTAGGTGGTTGATCAGAGTTGAAGGCATGGAGTGCTTTTACAATGGGCTTGAGCTTGTGTTGTGGTTTTATTTGGAAAAGCAGGGTGAGGATGAGTTTAAGTAGATTATATTTGGATTTCATAAATGCTCATGCTTGATTACAAAAAAGTTGCCGAGCAGTCAATACTTAATAAAATTATCAAACTAAGTACTTTAGCTCAAACTTGTTAATAATAATTATATCAAATCTGATCGAAGCTCGGAAATCGGAATAGGCTCAGAGCTCCGAGCTCCGAGCTCCAATATCTAAATGAGTTCTGAGCTCTGATGTCTGAGTGGGCTTGGTTTATTCATAGTAGCTTTAAGTTTATCAATCAAGTTGGTCAGCAAATCATGTGACTTTAAGTTTGCTAATATCTAATTTTGAACTTAAAAATTTGAGTTTGAACTTAAAAATCTGACTTTGAACTTAAAACTCTGAGTTTGAAATACTTAAGAAGAGCCACACCATTCCCAATTGGGAATTTGCCTCTTGAACTTGAACCACCACCATCTATTCCAAACTCTGTTTTTTTTTTTTTTGCTTTGCTGAAATGATTACATTCAACAATCAAGCTGGCTTCAATGAATACTGGCTTGCTCGTGGCCAGACCAAAGATGATGCTGCATGGGTGGGTTTTTTTAAAAAAACTTGGTCTTTTTTTTGCTTTCTGATGTACCACATGCTCAGGCAAAACAGCAGGCTAAGCAAACTGCTCGTCTTGCTGAGCAAACTGCTCGGATTTCTGCTATGCTCAGCAAATCCACCACTTCTGCTCGGGCTCTTGGTCCTTCTGCTCTGGTTGACGAGCAAGCTTCCACCACTTCTGCTCGGGCTCTTGCTCCTTCTGCTCTGGTTGACGAGCAAGCTTCCACCACTTCTGCTCGGGCTCTTTCTCCTTCTGCTCTGGTGGATGAGCAAGCTTCCATCACTGCTGAAGCTGCCTCTGATGCTGTTTTGAATGTACATGCTTATATTTTTTTTTGAAAAGTCATTTCTGATCAAGATATTGCAGGACCAGCGTGGTCGTTCCCCCAAATCTGCTGCCAAGATTCGAGCAGAGAAGCGTAGAAGATCTGCAAGTCCGAACGCAATGAGCAAGGCCTTGAACGAAATGTTCGAGTCCAACACTCGTGTTGGTACCTACACAGGTATAGAAGAAGTTGGAGCACCTAAACAAAGTGAGTTTTAATTTCTGGCCTTTCATGTTTAGTTCTGATCTGTATTTTAGAAAAATCCAAGAAAACTCCCAAGGCTCCTCTGATCGTGGACTCTGAGGATGAGCAACCTCTGATCGTGGACTCTGAGGACGAGCAACCTATGATCTCGAGCAAATTTGAAGGCTTACTTGAGCTCGTGAACAAGGCACAACGTCTGTTTTTTTATTCACTTATTTGATCTGATATCATACTAAGTCCTGAATATAGAATCCTTCCAGCCTGGTGAGACCCACGAGATCGAGGCCACCACACGTAGAGGTTCCAAAAAACATCTTGTCAATGTCATCGAGTTTTTTGACCAGGACCGTTGTGCTGCTTGCACCAATAACAAGCGCCATTGTGAGGTGAATCCAAAGGCATACAAGGAGTTGTTTCCTTGGGTCAAGAGACAGCTCCAGTACACCTCCATCGATCAGAGAGAATCTCGTCCCAAGAACAGCTCGTGTCTGTCTTGTAGAGAAAAAGGTGCGCCCCCTTGTGTTTTTCCTATCATGGCAAGCACTTTGGGCCCAGCCTACAACAACAAGTCCTCTTTCAACTTCCCAATCACCTCCAACTCTACCACTCTTGCCCGTGCTCGTGCTCCCGCTCCTTCCACCTCAACTCTTGATTTGCAAGCTCCCACTACTTCTGCTCTGCTCTCCGAGCAACACCCGATCACTTTGGTCGACAAGAACACTGAATCCACCCAAGACTTGTTCAAGTCTTATTTTGCCAAAGTTGAACAACTTTTTGCAGCCACCAACAACAGGCTCGATACTATTGCTCAGGCTGTCGATCGTAACACAAAGGCCATCCAGGACCTGAAAGAGGATATCGCAGTGTTACTTACTGATGATGAAGATGAAGAGGAGGATGAGCAAGTCGAGGAAAACTAAATAGTTTTTTTTTTTTTTTACACTTTACAATTTTCTTACACTGAACTAACATGTATTCTCAACTATATGTACTTGATGTGGTCTTGGGATAAAATTGCACTTATTTGCTCATGATTTTTTTGGTGTGATAACTTGGATAAAAATAACCTAACTTCACCGTCTCAAGCAATCCTAATCTTCCAAAAAATTATTAGTTATTCTTTGAGAGTTATTACAGTGTCCTAACCTCACTATCTCAAGCAATCCTAACTTTTACAGATGATATGAGCATGATCTCAGTCAGTCCAAAACTCATGTTGTGATTTTTTAACGAGCTAAGAAACTTAACTGGGTCCTGCTGATTTGAGATCTTGGTCAGGCTCATGACCATTCGATCTGACACGAGCAGTAGCTAATACACATCCTTTTGTACCTTGGCGGGAAAATGCGGGGGCCCTTAGATTTTTTGTGGGCCACCTCATAATTATGTGAGGAATGCCCTGTCAAATTTTCGTGACCATCGGAGCTTGCTATCGTGGGTAAAAACCTGGTAAACTGATTTCGGTCCCAAAAAAAAAGTTTACCGGCCGTGGGAACCGCAAAAATGATGGGGCCCCTTAGATTTTTTGTGGGCCCCTAGATTATGTAAAACTGGGGTGGCCCACAAATTTTCGTGGGAATCGGAGGTTGCTATCGTGGTCAAAAACCCGGTGGACTGTTTTCGGCGGCCATTCACTATATGAATGGCCAACTAATATATATAGGTGTCAACTACGTTGGTCACTGCTTCGCGCTGATCGACTTCGTGATATCTTAGCCTTTATCTCGCCCTCTAGAGGAACTCCCTCACAGACTAGCTTTTCGTCTTTGAATCCAATTCTCTAACTCGACATTCTCATGGACCTTTTTCTTACGGTTTACAACACTGAGGCCGCAGGCCCCCATAAGCCGTGCTCACGGCCTGGCCTGGGCCTGCAAGCCGACGCATGGCTTGGCCTGGAATGGGGCTTCCAGGCCAAGCCGTGACATCACTAGGTAGTCCAATACTATGTCTATTAGAATATTAAAAAAAATTCCAGGAATTTTGGGATGAATTTATAAGATATAATTCAAAAAACGCTATATTAATCTATATAATGGTGCACTTTCAATGGAGGCTTGTGGGGCAGCTACACTGTGATTTACTAGCTGTTGTCTTCTGGCTGGAGTCAATTTCACTTCATAGAGGTGTGGATAGCCTTCTGAACAGGTGGGTAAACTGTTCTAATTGGTGGAATCACCAGCCTCAGGTAAGTTAGATGATGCAGGGCAAAGTTGAAGATAAGGCACCAGTAATATCGTTCCCATTGTCCTCAAGCCCCATGATTGTCTCCATTGTCCTTTGCTCTTCTCGCATGAGCTGCTCCAAAAGAAAGTCCAGTGACTGTGTATCCTCTGCTGGCAAAACATCCTAATTACATACATCCAGGTTTATGGGTCATGGAGACTCTAGATGATAAGGTTATTGAATTGACATACCTGCAAATAAAATTCAACACAACAAACTGTCCTGGGGACAATATTGCATTGCTTTCGGATCTTTGTGTTGGGAGAACGACACATGGTGGTGGTGGTGGTGGTGGTTTAGGGTCAAGGGTATTTTTGCACAGCCACCACTTTCCAAAAGTAATAAACAGATGAATTTCATTGTTTTTTTACAAGAACTATGACCATGCTTTAGCTGGTTATTGCTGAGCGAGAGCTGACGGATAGCAGTGGCCGGAATGATATAGTTGTAGCTCTCATAATAACAGAAAGCAAACGACTTGTATATTGACGTTCAAACATCCTCCAGTCCCGACAGATCTACGCACTGTATGGTCCTAAGCCTTTGCCTCGCAGGCCATCTTTTATCACCCCAGAACACAACAAAACTTTCCCCATCGTCATCGCACGGAACAAGCAATTGTCGTGTAAGCAAAAAGGGTGCGAGTCCATATCATATACACGGAATACTGCAGACACGAAACAAAGAACGTGAAGTTAGTAAAGCGCACGCACAACAGAGGAATAGAGAGCGAAGAAACAAAAAACAAATAGCGCAAAGGAAGGAAAGAATGAACAACACTGACCAAGCATCATACTGATGATACACCGTACGAGTTTCTCTACATGCTTTCCCAAATAGTTAAGCCGGATATCCATGGTCGCCGTTCGGGCGCCCAGAGACGATCCACAGTGATATCGTGATGGTGACATAAACGGCGCCTTAATGCGTATCCGGTATCATCAACAAGGTGTATGAGTGGTCCTTATTGGATCGTCGGTGATCCTAAACGGCCCAAAATCGATTCGGATAATAGTAAAACAGGCCGGCGCGGAAGATTGGTTGAGAGTAAAATGCCGTGAGTATGGAATTGAGGGGTGTGGGGCTCCGGAATGGAGTTCGCCATTCATGATGGGTCTCGGGCCCTCGACCCAGTTCGGGGGATATCTGCGCAGAAAACTGGTTAGACTCTAGACAACAGAAAAAAAGAGATAAATGAAATGAAAGAAAGAGAGACAAGAAAGAAAGAAAGAGAAAAAGAAAAAAAACATACCGTGGTAGTCCCAACCTCCAGCTCTACTCGGCCTTCGCTCGACACTCTCGCTCTCGCGCGCATGGGTCAAAGGGCGGAGAGTGAGCTCAGGATCTGAAAAACGCAACTCGTCAGAAAATACAAAAAAGAAAAGGGAAAGGAAAGGAAAAGAAAGAAATGAAACAAAAAGAAACGAAAGAGATCAAAACCACACACCTTCGAAGTTCCCAGCCTCCACCTCTTCGGCGCGCCATCCAAATATCGACGAAATATCTCCCGGCATGGAGCTAATCATCGGCCGTAATCGTCCACTCCAATCCCCAACTGCCTGCGGCCTGGCACGACGGGCACCACACCCAGCTGGGCCGCATGCTCATCACCCATCCGTTCAATGTCCAAGTCAGGCTTCCGCTCCGTCTTCTTCATCTTTTCCCAGAAACGAACCGAAGTCGAAGCTGCACAGTGTTGAAAAAAGTTCTCTTGAGATCGCGAAAGAGAAAAACAAACCAAGCGATAAAACACGTACGATCAAGGTTCATGTCTGCATAACGCCTGAACGGCACTTTCAACGCCTTCTTCTTCTTCGCTGGCGGCGGCGACGGCAGTTGATTTTGCATTGATCCAAAAGTCGATGGTCGACGGCCAAGTCACTGGCCAAAGAAAAGAAAAAACAGACATCAGGAATCAGGAAGGAAGGATGTGCGCCAGCCGGGCCATGTCTGCACTCAAAACGTCCACCATCCACCTTCGAAGCTGGTCGCTTGAACCCAGAACAACAGGGAAAGTTATCCACGGCACGATCGCCGGGAGGAAAACATTCTGCTCCAGGAGCCGCCTTCGAGAAAGCCAAGTCACTGTCGCTCCGAACCCGTAAAATTGGGTGTGTGGTAGGTATGGTCCCTGGAGCCTGAGGGTAGAGGCTTTGTCGATCGAAAACCACAATCGATGCAACACTGGGCACCACCGACGCAGCTGCTGGTTTCACTTCCATCGTCTCGTTGACTTTGGGAATTTGGGACTTTCGGTAAGTCGAGATGAAGCGCGGAATCCCGAGGTGGAAGTGGAAGGTGGTGGTTGTGAATGTGGAATCGTGGATCGTGGATGTGGAGGAAGCGGGACGTGAACCTGAATTTAAGCCCTATCGACCTTGAAGCTTGAAGTATCTAGCCATGAAGCTGGAGTGAAAGTGGAAGTGGTAGTCCGTGAACAGTGAACTCCACTCGATGGGGCCGTGAAATCATGAACGTGGTTGCGCTTTTCAGTAGCTGCAGTTGGCCGCGCGCAGGTCGGTCGTTACGCTTGTCGGGGTTCGAACTTCGTCGTCATCGGTGTGAGCGTGAACGGGATGTAGTTATAGAAGTGGAAGTGGTGGTCGATATGGGGAGGTGGATGTGGAAGCTGTGGATCCAGACACTGGACGCGGACGTGGACGTGGAATATCGGAATGGTAAATGTGGACGCTGTCCCAACGTGGTTCAAGTACTAGTTGTGATTATAGTTGTGGATGATATCGTTAAGCAGGTTGACCATGGTGGTGGATTATCGAGTAGATATGGTTGTGGTCGGCGCGTGGCCGAATCGTGGTTGTGGACGAATCGTGGATAACATCGATGATGTGCATTGTGGAAATGAACCGTGGTTTTGGTTGTGGTTGTGGTTGTAGCCCGTGGTTATCCACTCTCGAATCGTGGATGATGTGGATGGTGGATGGTGGATGGTGGATGGTGGTGGTTATGAAAGAACCATGATAAGCCCGGTCCGTTGTCGGTCATCAACCAAAAGTAACAAGTTGAATGTATGTCGGAACTGCGTTTCTTTTTCTTTTCTTTTCGTCATACAATTGATTTCCTTCCCCAAGTATCAATCCTGAAAAATCTGAGAGAGATAAGCGACCACCGAGAGGATTTCTGAGTCAAGTCAGTTCACGCACTGCAGGCAACGCCGCGCTTCACGCTCAGCTTCAGTACTCCCCCGGACTCCGACTCGCCGCGACTCAAGAACAGAAATATCGATAGAGACAAAAGGTTGTGATTTCGAGCACATACATACATTGTCATGGCAGCTAGATAAGATAAGTACCACCTCCATGTCGATGGAACTGAAGAGAAAAACGAGTTCGAGAGGGTCATAAACAGCCATGTCAAATTCACTAGACGTAAGTAGGAGATAGTGTTTGAGATAGTCGTTCAGATAGTACGAAAAAAAAAGAAGAAGTATACGAAACGGAGGGATACGAATAAAGGAATAAGCAAAACGGAAAAGGGAGAAACAAAAAAGATGGAGATGAAGATAAAGATGAAGATGAAGCAAAAAAAAAAATTATACATAAAAATCAAATCGATGTCATACACGTTCAGATAATTCCAGCCAGAGTCTTTCTTTCTTTCATTTCGTTCGGTTTGATAGTAATTTCTGTCGTCGAGCCACGATGAGTCAGTCGGTCAGTCGGTCTCCTTCCTCGCTCCTCCTTCCACCATCCAACTCCCTCATCTCCACCTTCCCACTCGAAACGACACTCGACACGCCCCAATGTCCATTCAGCCCCCAAGCAGATCCTACCCCCATCCCCACACAGCCTGCCCGCCAACATCCTTCCTTCCATTCTCTTCCCAATCCAGACATATTTGTACAGCACTTCCAATGAAAAAGCCGACAGACCCTTGTCAGTCACGCTTTGAACCGGAGTCCCGAGTTAAACCGTTCGACTCTCGCGGATAGATGTCCGTGGTGCGCTGGCAGGTGAGGAACGAGGTCGGTAGTTGTCCCGTTGATGATGAAGACGAAGGTGATGTTGACGAGCGTGGCGATGCAAGTTGTGCCGGTGATGACGAAGAGGACATCTATATCTGCCTCCAGAGCGGGGCATGGGAATGGCAAGATCTCTGCCCAAATTTCAGGTGACAGCAACGGGACGAAGAATCCCGCGATACGAGGTCGAATCGCAAGTTGATATTGACCTCAGGTGATCGTCTTCGTCTCGCCGACAACTAACAGAGCGTCGAGGGGAGAAGGTTGTCCGAGGACGGTCGGTAGTTGATTTCCGGTGGGAGGGCGGTGGCGGGGTTGATGATAAAGATGATGAGACCGTGTGCGAGGAAGGGTAATCGGCGGTCTTGCGATTGAGGTGGGTGTTAGCTTTCAGGGGGAAGTGAATGGCTTTATCTTGGATTGGAGCGCACTTGAAGCTTAGGCTTTCATCGGAATTCAAGAGCTCGAGTTTTGAAAAAGAAATGGGGAGTGTCAAAGTAAATGAGAGAGAGGAGGAAATGAGTGGGCAGGAAAAGAAAAGAAAGATAATAAGGAATACGAAATTAAAGCAGCAGGCCCAGAAAGAAGCAAATAGGGAGAAGGGAATGTTGGGGGGAAGAGGGGACGATAGCGCCGACTAAACAGGAGGTGGAACCAAGTAGGACCGTGAACGTTAATGAACGCTGAGCGCTGAGCGCTGAGCCATGGAGTGGTTGGGACATCGAATTGGCAAGCGCTGGGCATAGGACGTAGGTGATCACGGAGAGATATTGACCTGCGAGATACTCAACAAAACAGTTCCACATATCAAGAAGAATTCGCATACCTTGATATTGTCCGTGAAACCGCTTGGAAACCACAATATACACCAATTTCCCATTGTAAGCAACCAAGGAGAGCGTCAATACGTGGATCCGTGAGGGGGTTCGGTCCTCGGAAACCCCGCGAAGATCTCTTTACTCTCACTCATATCTCCATCAGCATCGCCCCCAATTGTGTCACAGCCTCCAGGTGCTCTATAATTCCTTGTTTGTTGGCCCAGTGAAATCTCGGGTCACTTCGAATATTGAATCGACCGGGCTATCGGAGGTTTTGTGCGAGAACGCGAAGAAGAAGAATTAGGGGCCGAGTTGTTCAAGTGCGGTGAGGGTGCGATTGAAGAAGTGATCCTATCGCAGGCGCGCTCATCCAGAGGGGCCATTCGGACAGCTTCGAGAATCGTAGAATCATTGAGAGACCTTGGATAGAAGAAAGGAGCGAGAACTTCTGACTCCTAAAAAGTCATTTGTTTGTCAATCACATTGAGAACAAATAAAGGCGCAGACTTTAGGGGCTTTACCTCCAAAAAACCCCCCGCTTGTCTCTTCCTTCCATCATGTCTACCCTCCACGAAGGCAGAGTTTCCACTAAATTCAAATACGCCAAAGTCATTGAACTCCCCGCTTTCTCCTTAGAACGCCTGGATCGCGAATCCGTCTATTCCAATGACGAACTTGAGTCAATCGCGTCGGTTTCAAGTTCGGCGAGTACGCGGGCTGCCCAAGAACTCAGGAAGGTCGGCCGGGACGAAGGGTGTCTCATAACCAAACAGGTCGGATTCCATCTTATAAGGGCTCATTGGATACAGGCTGTGCGGAACAATCCTGTGTTGAAATTAGAACTGGTACGACCAATGAATGAAACGCATTTTTCACTCTTCGAACGCATTTTTACTCTTCGAACTTGTTGAAAACTTCCTCCATTCAGGAAACCTACCTCGAAGAACTGGGCCTCGTTGCGCCGAAATTTTTCCTTGATTCACCCCCTAACGTCTCTCCAAGTCAGTCGTCTGTGTCCTGCGCTATTCCACGAAGACTGATTCGCAGTCAGTGGACCGTAATCTAGAGTACACTCTGAACCATCTTGGCTTGCTCGCCGTCACATGCTCCAAGGCGACCCTCCTATCCCTCATCTCTCTGGTAGACAAGGAGAACTTGGTATGGCAGCAACGAGGGGGCCAATATACGAGATACTTTGATGTGCGTTTGGGGATCGTATCCTCCAACCCAGTGTTCATGCTTTTTTTTCCCCCAGTTCAAACAGCCTCCATTCACGGATGCGATGTACGAACTCGTCCTCCTCCACCCACGCCCCTTTCTGCAGAAGACTGGAAGCGCTCTCCCCGTTTTCACTGAGGATGGAAACAAGTTATCCGGAAAACTCTATGTTCTAAGTCCTGATGGCGCCCTCAGGGAAGGTCCAAACAACGATGCGCCACGTCTTCCGGCTTTCAGCAGCAACAGATCTCGTGCGCCAGAAAACATGCTTAACCCATTCCTGGTGATCCTCAACGCCGAAATCGCTTTTCGTCGGTTCAAAAGGCAGCCACATCCGCTTTGCGACGACTACACGGAACTTGTCAACTTGACCATCGACTTGGTGGACAAGATCTACTTCGAGCCCATCGTCGAGAACTACGTTCGGAAACGCGATCAGACGCGTCTCGCTTATTCCAGGTCGGAACCAACGCCGGTTGAAGGGAAAACAGCTGAAGAAAAACCTCAGGGAACTGTTGAGGGATTGCCGGTGGGGATACCTGAGGCTCAGTCGGACCAGGAGAACGTCACGGAACCCAGGCCCAAGGAACTCGCTAAGAATTCAAGGTTGGGTAGGGTCATTAGTCCACCAGGTCCTCACGCCTCCCACGACGAAACAGTTGAATATTATCAGTACTTGATGTCTGGATGCGGTAAGGACACCCTGTTTTCTTCCTATCTAAGACTGATCCACAACTCTCTAGATTATTATGACGAAGATGAGGACGACGACGAAGATGAGGAAAATTACTGGGACGACGCCGAAGACATCAACGCGACTGCTTCTTAAACTCGGATATGAACCATGGTATGTGTTATGGCCTTCTCAAAGTCGTGTCGTTTCCTACTATCCGGCCACTAGGATTGCCTTTTTTCTTCTTACGCCAACACCAATGCGTGGCTCATGTTATGATCGCCGAAATTGCTCGAATCCATGTAGACCTTCAATACCATCAATTTTGTAACTTGTTTCCTTCCATGTTCGCACCCACAACTCGTATGTATTATCACCAGCATTGACTTTATACCAAATTCTCGTATCAATAGAACTGCTTTTTGCACGCTTATGGTCGATGCGTGATTTATGTTGCTTTACGGTCCCCCATCTACAACGTCAACGTCCCCGAGGTGAGCATTCCATTCAATGAAACAGGTCAGTCTCAGCACCCTCATCTTGAAAATTTAAGTATTGATTCAGGTGAAACGATGCAGTTAACGCGTCGTCACAGAATGCTTCATTGTCAGGCTCGATTGATATTTTGAACATCGCAAAAGACTAATACCGCGGTCTAACCTAACACGCCGAGTTCGTCTGAGTCAACAACGCCAATCTCCAGGGAATGGAGTTGTAATCGCTGTAGTTTCCTGGCGCGTCGCCTTGGTAGAGGTAACGGAGGTTGCACGGGTCGATCATGAGTTTCTGGTTATGTCCGCTGCGAATCATCTCTCCGTGGCTGATATCCTGTGTCCATCCAGGATTCTCCTTGAACACAACGTTGGTGGCACGCGCGAAAGGGTTGGCTTCGGTATTAGCGAGACCGTTCCACGGTCCGGCGATGGAAGTGGAATTCCACGAACGGAAGTAACGGTGGCCGTCGCTGCCGATCGCTTCGACGATGAGGAGGTACCCCGCACCGTAGTTGTACACATTGGACGCTTCGAAGAGGTTGAATCGGTTCGTGGTGTCCTGGAGCGCGATCTCGGGTTGGCTCATGCCGTTAGGGAAGTCGCGGAGCGAGGTATGAGCGCGGTACAGGTTGCCGTTGTCATCTGACGAGAAGAGGTGGCAAGTTTCGTCGTCGCAGATGACCCACATGTCCACCCAGTATCCGGTCGTCCCAAGATTGCCCGCTATGATGGGTGGGACACCGTCCGGGAAGAAGTTCGTGACAGCGCTCCAGCCAGCCGGGTTGTTGATGTCAGGATTGGTGGAGTAACCGGAGTTGTTGTCCTGGAAGATGAGGTACCAGAGGTTATGTGGCTCGAAGAAGAAGATCTGCGGGGCGGCGGTGTAGCCCGGACCGATCGCGGAGTCGGCGAGGTAGAACTGGGGCGCGGCAAGCGCCTTGGGGAAGTCGGTGAAGTTGAGGTAAATCATGCTGTACCCGTTCGAGTTGACGATGCTGGTGAAGACGTGCCATACTCCGTTGTGATAAACGATAGAGGGGTCTTTGACGGCGGCGATGTTGTGGGAGTCGTTCTTTGGTGCGATGAGGACGTCGCTCGAGGTCCACTGGAAGCTACTGGGAAGGTGTTTTTGGTGTTGAGGGGCCGGGTGTGGTGGTGGTGGTGGTGGTGGTGGCGGCGGCGGCGCTGGTTTACGTTCTGTTGACGCCAGTTAACGAAGATTTGAGAACAATATGATTCATTTCTTACCGGCAGGTGCAGCCCCGTTAACGAGGCCCACTGCGAACGAAAGAGAGGCGAAAAACGGCAACAGTTGAGCGAATTTCATGATGTTTTGGGGGACACAGAGACAGGACAAAAAGTTCTAGCAGTGTTTAAATACGCGTTTTTGGCCGGAGATTTACCGCCAACGGACCCGATCCTCAACGAAAGAAAGAAGTTTTGGTGCATCGAAAATGACGATCGACCCTGGAAGAAGGGTTTCAAACGGCACCTGATCGTACTGAGTGGACGTACCACGTCCAAGTTCAACGCTTCTCGCATTCTCTATGCCGCTCTGAAGCCACTTGGCGTTGAGGTCGCGGTAGATCATTGCCACATGTGCCATGGTCATCCACCTTGAGGCTACGACAAAAAAACAATGTCGCAGGAGACGTCCCGTTTACAACTCAAGAGTTCATAGCACAGGATAGAGTGGTCGCCAGGGCAGGCTGAAATATCTGCGCAAATGTAATCGTTCAAGTTGAAGAGACGCGTCAATTGAATTACATTCACTTTCGAGCTGTCCCATGGATTGTCCAGGATAAACCTCGCGCGGATTTTCGGTGACACCACATGTCAATCGGATCGAGCTAGGTGAAGAATTCGAAGTCTGGTACGGATATTTGAATATGCATAAATATATTTTCCAGGAATACGGACTTACAGCTGAGCCAATCGTTGATACACCGTTCGACGTTCAGCAAAGCTCTGAGCTCCATGATTTCGATGTTATGTGTCGTTATGAACTTGTCGACGTGGCAGGTGAGGCAAAGCTGAAAATTTGTGCCGTTTCGGCATTTGCCGACTTTGATTGACCAATGACATCGCGAGAATTTAGCAGACGCTCGTTTCTGGAACGCAACAACTCGCGCACAAGAAAATGTACAAGCGCGTTTAACTCAAGCCATCATCGAAGAATGCTGTAGGCGACTCAGACACATTCAGCTTAGATTTGGTTCAAAGCCTAAGGACACTCTTCCTGCAGCTTCTTGCGATCACAATCTTTAATATATGAGTACTGCTGCTACACCGCCAGAATACCAACTCTCTGTCTGTATGGATGTATTTGCGACTGGAGGAGGGTGCATTGGTATCCAAGTAGTAAGAGCACCACGAATGGTATTCCGACTCAAATAAAGAATTCACTTCAGATTTTAAAGGCGCATAGTATAGTCGCTTACCTGACTCGGAGCTTCGCCGCACAAGCCTTGCACAGGCATACATTTCCCATATCCGTGGGACGTGTGTCTCAATCTCAGCGATGTACCGGCTTCTATGGTGCGCGAAAAGGTAATCCTGTTCTGTTGATACCGAAATTCGAGTTGATAACATTGGCGAGGTTCGATAATGAAAGGGATCTGTGCTGCTCAAACCAAGACAAAAACGTTATGTGAGCAACGAATCTCCCCGGGGGGGCAATGAAATTGGATCCAACCTGTTCGTCTGGCGTGGACATACCCATTTGTCTGTGCAACTGTGCAAGCCCCAACTGAAGCTTAGAAACGGCCCGCTGAGGATAGGTTTGTAGTTCGCGGCACTGAGTCCGCAATTGAGTAGCGCGAGGCATGATAATCGAACGGAGAAGATGGTGTACCTATCCCGCTTCGTCTCGACGTTTTTATCTTAATCGAAAGCCGCGAGTCAGCCACAAGTCAGCCAATCGGTACAGGCCGCCATGTCAGCCAACTGCCGCGATCCAATCAGCCACGGTCCAACTTTGTTCGAACCGTATAGATGCCAAAAATATAATTTCGGTCAGCCGCTTGCTTCTGCTACAGTCATTCGCCGATTCGCTCGTAAAGCACATACGAGTACGAGTCAAACACCAAGTTGAAATTGCGTGTTGACGGCGATGACTATCTAGTATCCAGCCTGAGGGCGGCCAGGATAATACAGTAGAAACCCTTGTGCCCCCTTGTGTTCCTGATCTCGACGAGTCGACACTTAGCCCTTTTTTACTCAACAGAGGACGGTTCATGATTTCATTTATTCGCGCTTTCGATATTGTACCACTACCTACACTTGAATCTATCAAGATTCCTTCCCCTTTTTAAAGACATTGAGAATAGTCTGGAAAATGATATCCATCAGTGGCGGACAACGATCAAGGCGACGACGAAAGCTTACAAGGGTTGGAGTACTGGCACGTTGAGCCTGAACAGGCCGTGCAACCGGTGTATCCTACATCCGGGCAGGTGGTGAATAATTACACAAAATAATTGGGAAGAGAAAATATTACCTTGTCCACCGCACTGGCCATAAAGGGTTTGAGAGCTGCATGGAATGAATAACAGTGAGTTCCGAATGAGCAACAGTATGTTCATATGCTTACCATCCACTACCAGTCTGAGTAGAAGTTGGGGTTGTGCTGGTCGCAGGGGGGCTGGTGGAGGTAGGGGCTGGTGTCGTCGTGGATCCACTACTGCTGCAGCCTGAGGCCGTGTTCGTCTGAGTCAACAAGGCCAATCGCCATGGGATGTTGTTGTAGTTGCTGTAGCTTCCGGGAGCGTCGCCTTGGTACAGGTAGCGGAGGTTGCATGGGTCGATGGTGAGGTTCTGGTCGTAGCCATTGCGGATCATCTCTCCGTGGCTGATATCCTGAGTCCATCCAGGGTTCTCCTTGAATACGACGTTGCTGGCGCGGGCGAAGGGGTTAGCTTCCGTGTTGGCGAGCGAGTTCCAAGTTCCGGCAAGGTCGGTCGATGTCCACGAGCGGAAGTAACGGTGCCCGTCACTGCCGATGGCTTCAACGAGGAGAAGGTATCCGGAGCCGTAGTTGTAGACGTTCGACGCCTCGAAAAGCGCGTAAATGTTGGAGGTGTCCTGCATGGCGATGACGGGCTGACCCATGTTGTGGGGGAAGTTGGCGAGAGAGGTTTGGGCGCGGTATAGATGACCGTTATCGTCAGAGTTGAAGAGATGGCAGTTGGCCGAGTCACAGATGACCCAAATGTCGACCAAGTTGCCGCTTCCAATGTTACTGGTGATGATCGACGGTACGCTGCTCCAGAAGTTCTGGACAGCACTCCAGCCAGCAGGGTTTCCGATGTTGGGGTTGGTGGAGTAACCTGCGTTACCGTCTTGGAAGATGAGATACCAGAGCTTCTGCGGAGCAAAGTAGAAGATCTGGGGCGCGGCACGGTAGCCAGAGCCAATAGCAGAGTTCTGGAGGTAGAACTGAGGTGCGTTGTTGGCTTGGGAGAAATCGGTGAAGTTGAGGTAAATCAAGTTGTAACCGCCCGAGGTCACCATGCTGGTGAAGACATGGTATACGCCTTGGTATTGAACGATCGAGGGGTCCTTTACGGCCAGGACGTTGTGCGAGTCGACTTTGGGTGAGATGAGAACATCACTGGAGGACCACTGGAAACTGGTAGGGATGCTGGACCTCTTCCGGAGTTCGGAGCTCTACGTCCTTGTGTCAGCTCATTACATGTCGAAAAGGAATGACCAATCTCACTGCTTCGTCCCGGAGTACTGCACCCAGGGAGAGAGAGGCGAAGAAGAAAAGCAAGAGAGGGGCGAATTTCATTGCGTTTGAGTTGGGATCGGAATTCAGAGGCGACGTTTAAATACACCATGACCGGAAATTTATCGTCCATAATTTATCGTCCATGGAACAACAGAAATCGGCGTTCGGGACGGCAGATGATCACGCCTGAACAACACCACGTCCAATCTGAACGACTCTCACTATATTCTGCCGTTTCGGAGGAACGACAAAAAATGAGTATGAGCTGGAGCGCGTGGGCCCAGCACTACGTCGGATATACACGCACCCAAATTTAATCCTGACACTCCAAAAATAGTGAAGGCAACTCTGAGAGAAGTGAGGCGCTCGGCCGCCGGGGGTAGATATTCTTAGAGAAGTTAATAAATTCGACTCAAAGACACAAATAGATTGAGAAACCCACTTTATTCCTGCTGATGGTCCAAGGGAGGATAAACTTCGCTGTACGGACTTTCTGTGACACGTCGACTACGGTGACCAAGTCTGCTGATGAATTTTTCAGAAGCGAAATTCAAGACATACGTACATACCTATGTTGTTGCATTGGTTCAGGCGTGCATGTAGAGTCCAACACGTTAGAGCCACAAAAATTGTGACAAAAAGCGACGAAGGCGAAAACAACCGTAGCTTCGATCACGGAGCCAAGCCATTCCTGTTGAGCTGGTCCGTGCGTGAGCTTGACCTACCAAAAGCATGTTTAGGCTGGGGATTTGCCGATGTTTTCCCCCTCGATATCAAGTGGTCAGCGCTAAACAAAGAAGCGGATTTATGGAATACCCGTTTCTTTTACTTGACAGTGACTGACAAAAGACAAAAAAAGACACTGGTTTGGGTGTGTGAATATGAACATCGTGTGTTCAATTCCGCTATCATTAGTCAAATATCAAGGTATTGAACTACTTAACCCCTTCCAGTATTTTGATTACCGTACATTAGTTGCTGAAGAATATCTACAGCGTAAATCTCATCCTATTCAAGCTTCTACTAGCGGTTTGATCTTCTACTAGGGGGTATGATCACTCTCCTCAGGTTCTCCGTGTACAATCGGACCAGAAGTCGCTGTAAAGGATGTTTCTGTCCCCTCGTTAGCGTTAAATTTGAACTCGATAGTTGCGTCATTGACTGTGGTATCGTAGGAGCGTCCCATAGCCGATCTCACGAGCACGCTGGTGGGGGTAATTCCCTAAAATTCCATGCGGTCAGACACATAAAAACGATTTGGGGGATAGACTCACATATATCATGGTGGTTGATCCGACGATAGCTCCAAATCCAGGATTCCCCTTTGTTTCCAATTGGACGAAGACAACCCACAGAGTCTGAGCGACGAGCGTGAACATCCCCGACTCAATGATGATGGATATGAGTGGTCGCAGCTGGTACGATCCTTTGAGAATAGGGGCTTCACGGCTGTTCGAATGGTGGATGGAAACAATTCTGAAGACGAGGAGGCTGGTGACAACTGCGTTGACGCAAAGCGAGATAGAGAAGGATGCGAGGGCCATCTTGAACCACCATGATGGCAGGATTCCTGTGGCCCCAATGGCAAGATATTTGATGGTGAGGGTGAGGGTGAGGACTATTGGAAAACAGGGATTAATTTCAAGGTAAGAATTCCTACAGTGTTCTACAGTGTTCAGAAATATGACTAACCAAAAGATGTGGTCGCGAGTGTTGCAGGGATGATAATAAACAGAGGGTTATTGTCCCACATTACCCAGCATCGGTATATCTTGATAGAAGAGTTAAGGTGATGAGGCCAGTAATTTTAACACACTACGGGGAAATTCGCGTACCAATATACCCTGAGAGATGACATCGATGAATGCGTATAAGGCGTTATTTGCGACAGCAAGACCATAGGCGGCAAGAGCTCCCTTTTTGCTCTCCGGACGGAACTGAGGCAGTTTAGAAAGCTCAGTGATTAACCAAAATCTTCATTGCGTCAAAAACTCACGATTGTGATGAATTCGCTGGCGAAATCAAGACAGACGTAACAGGAGCATAGAGCGAACAGTACTGTCAAAGGGTATCGCAAGCGATTGGGGGCTCCCCGGCCTCGTATCTTCATATATAAGGCGTATACAACGCAGTAAACCCCTGCACCGAGCGTCAGTAAAGGTTGTATACACATGGACAGCCAGACTCGGAGCACCCACCGTAGAAAAGAAACTCGAGAACGGTACCCAAAAAAATGGCTTCGTTGGGGCTCATGGCAGACATTGTATGCTTGAGGATGGCGTATGGCTTGAAACCGTGCGGTGAGTATCCGTGCTTTATACTATAATACTATATCAGTAGTATTTTAGTCCTTCAACTTCTTGATTAAACATATTCTCAAAGTTTGGCGTTTCCAGATTCACAACAGTTGGATCTCAACTTCTCTCCGTTTCACGGAGTTGCCATTTCCAATCTGATAACACAAGTTCTTTCTTTGGAACGGGCAGGCCTGTAGACAACTACTGTAAATGCGACTCCGTCCCCACATTCTATTCTCATTTCATCGTTTTGATCGGCGTGTCGATCATACTCGATACAGGGGTTCATGGATAGTAAAACGCCAGTGCCTGGGACTAAGCTGGAAGTAGATTGGCCAATGCTTGCCAAATGCTTGCTGTTGTAACCTCGTTTTGGCTTTCATCTTGGGAGTGTTGTCCCAGCTATATCCCAGGAATGGTTGCGTCGATCGATATACTGTATGTCTGATGAAAATAACTCTTCGTCATGATTCATCTCCACGAAAAGGCTGATGGCATCGCTCTGTCCATAAATATAAAGTTTATAGAATCCGCTATCGCTGATCCGTGCAGTTACAATGCGTATATTTTTTTACCCTACATGAAATTCATCCCGAAGAGAACGTATCGAGGAGGAACCAGTGTCAGGCTAGGATCTTGCACTTCGAGTCTCGTTGCAGGAGATGGTCAAAGTTCTGAGTTGAATCTTTCATTGACATCGGATGGACTCGGAAGACCACACGCGACATATCGAAGACACGCTTTGCGACGTGATGAACGAGGATAACGTTGAGGGTGTTGAAAATATTCCGGATGAGGAAGCCTTTCTAATTGTGTCGTCTCAGGATCATGAAGTGACAAAACGATGGTCAAGAATAGACGTGGAAGCAAATGCGCTTCGTGTACGCTGGGTATGGCACTGGATGAATTCGAGGAAAATATTTGTACCTAAAGAATTGCATAAAAACAAAGGTCAAAACCAAATCAAACCCGCAGAACTCATCATCATCGAAAATGTGGTTCGCCCTTCTATACATCGCCAGTGTTCTTTTAACGGCTTTTGCCGATTTCGACTTTCTCACGATGGTTGTGCACGATCATCGCACCTCTCCAGATGGCTTTACATGGAGTCGTACCCCTGAACCCGGCCTAAACATCAGGATACGCATCGCTCTACGTCAGGGCAATATCACCGGTCTTCAAGATGAACTCATTACGATCAGCACACCTGAAAACGCGCGGTATGGTGAGCATCTGACCAAGGAGGAGGTTCGAAACTTCGACTACTTTTACCAGACCCCGAATTCTAACTCTTTGGATCGTTGTAGGTTGAAGCGTATGTCGCACCCACAAAAGGGACAACCGAAGCGTTGAACAAATGGCTCTCATCCCATGGAATCGCATTTACACCCATCTCCCCGGCTGGCGATTGGATTCAGCTCTCGATCCCAATATCCCAGGCGAACACGCTCATCAATGCCGACTATCAAGTCTTTCAGCATGCACAAAGTGGAAAAGAGTTTATCAGGACACTGTCTTACTCCATTCCGGAAGTTTTGAAGGAGCACATCGACACTATACATCCAACAACAAGGTGAGATACAAATTGAGCGACGCGTCCCAAACATAGCTCATACGTGACGGACAGCTTCGATAACCCGTTTCCGCATCTTCCATTAATATCCCGTGGTAATCTAACCCTCTCCAAACGTGCCGCCCAGACCTGCGCGACTGCAGTAACACCCGCCTGTTTAGAAACGCTCTACGGAATTCCAACATTTCGCGCCACACAGTCCTCCAGCACACTTGGAGTGTCCGGGTTCTCGGACCAGTTCTCCAGCCAATCCGATCTTACTTCCTTCTTAAAGGCATTCAGACCGGATATCCCTACTAACACTACATTCAGTCTCGAGACACTGGATGGAGGTATGAATACACAGTCATCGCCTGGTATAGAGGCGGATTTGGATATTCAGTACACGGTTGGCCTTGCTACGAACGTACCGACTATCTTCATATCCGTCGGTGACAACTTCCAGGACGGAGCGCTTGATGGATTCCTCGACATCATCAACTTCCTTCTTGCTCAATCAAATCCACCTCACGTACTGACCACGTCTTACGGACAGAACGAGAATAGCATTTCGCGGAGCCTAGCAAAGTGAGATTATAGTGTCCATGCTGTACTTCTTGCGCATCCTGCTGATACTTCCCACAGCTCTTTGTGCAACGCTTATGCCCAACTTGGCGCACGCGGGACTTCGGTCCTGTTTTCTTCTGGGGATGGAGGCGTTTCTGGATCACAAGCCGGCCAGTGCACGACTTTTGTTCCGACCTTTCCATCAGGCTGTCCCTTCCTCACATCAGTGGGGGCCACGACAGGCAACCCAACTGAGGTCGCCGCGACGTTCACCTCTGGTGGATTCTCAAATTATTTTACTCGTCCTTCCTATCAAGCATCCTCAGTACAGTCGTACTTGAGTGTTCTGGGGACGACAAATTCCGGGAAGTTCAACGTCTCGGGACGAGCATACCCTGATGTGTCGGCTCAGGGAGAAAACCTAGAGATAATTTTTGGCGGGCAAACGGGGACCGTTAGTGGGACGAGCTGCTCGAGCCCAATATTTGCCAGCGTCATCGCGCTGCTGAACGACGAGCTGGTCGAGGGGGGAAAGCCCCCTCTCGGTTTCTTGAATCCATTGCTCTACTCCGCTGCTGGCCAAGCGGGATTAAATGATATCACCACGGGTACGTAGCAAACTTGGGATTTAGATTATGAGACGACGACTGACGAACAATGGATGCATTGTATGACAGGGAGTAATCCAGGATGCGGCACAGATGGTTTTCCAGCGAAGGCAGGATGGGATCCAGTGACGGGACTCGGGACGCCCAATTTTGCTGCACTGCAGGTTGCTGTCGATACTTCCACGGAGCCCTTTTACAATTATATCCCTAAACCGACGCCAGTAGTTTAATCGGTGTAACTTGTTCAATACGATTCAAGGAGAATCAAATAGATCAGCGCACGGGTGCGGTGTTCAAGTTTAGACGAGACCCGGGTGCTATCTCATTGGCAAGGAAAAACATGTCGACTCGAAGGCTTCGGAAGAATTGATTGGCATGCTGGTACTTCTGGGATAACGGTGTCGCACCCCCGCAATCTTCATCTTGTGTTATCTTGACAGACCTGACCGGTGGAGCTTCGAATGATCATGATCATGCGAGTAAGTTTAAATAGCACGCTGAGAGAGGCAAATGTATTCACATACGTGGCTTCAAATGACTTCTTTCGCGCACGATAAAACTGGACTTAAGGACTATTCTTGAACATCGGAATCCCCGGCGGTTCCGGATCTTTGAGTGACCTGGGATATGTCATTCCCTAGAGGAAATCAGCAGCGGAAAGGAGGCGGTCTAGTCATGCATTTAACGAGATCACCAGAATGGTATAGCATAACCTCCTGGTCTTCCCCGACATGCCACCGAGCGGGAATCACTACTATGCTCGAGTGCGTAAGTACGAAGATGTAAAAGACGTTCTCCAGGAAGAATCACTCACCCCTCGATTCTCGCATGATCAACACAACCGGATCCCACATTGGACATACTTTACGCATGGTGTCTTGGTCATTCTTTGCCTGGTGTTGATGTTCCTCTGGATACATGCCACACATCGTAGTCCATCCGTTCTCCCGTATTGTGAGCATTGGCCTTTTAAGAATGAAGTCGAAAGAGCTCATTCATCTCCAGCACCTGCAAACGAAGCCGTTGAGTATTACAAGGAATACCGACCTTTTAAGGGAGCATTGAACTCCACGTCGGCTTATCGAGGTTCGCCGTCGCCCGCAATAGATGCAGCTTGGATAAAGGTCTCTACAGGAGGTAAGCATCATCGTACATAGAAGAAGGTCGCACTCACCGTCCTTGCAGTGCCACCATTGAGGATAACCCGCGAAGAGCTTGTCAAATCAGGTCACTCAGATACACCATCAAAGGTCAAGTATAGCGAGAAAGATGGCGGCGGATATATGGCTGCCTTGGAGGTCACTCACCAGTTACATTGTTTGGTGGGTCCTCAGTTCACACTCATCGAAGTTGGGCTGATCATGACCTTTGGGAATAATCAGGATATCCTGCGCAAATCGGTATACTTGGAATATTACAGTCAGATCGATCCACTCTTCAAAGCTGGACCAGAGACCTACCGATTCCATCTTGGTACGCCTGTTCTTGAATAACCGTGAGAATGGCTGCCGATGCTCCTTGGACAGATCACTGCATCGATATCCTTCGCCAGGTGTTGATGTGTTCAGCGGACGTTGGGATGATCGCTTTCGAATGGGTTCAGTACGTTGATTTTTGTTCAAATCAGAACGCTGTGGTATTCTTACATTATTGTCTTTCGCTTTTTACAATAACAGGGGTTTCACTGGCCCATACCCTGATTTCAATACGAAGCATCAGTGCAGAAACTTTGAAAGGGTAATTTCATGGGGTTTCGCCAACGCCGCAAAGGTGCCGAACCATCGCATAACACGCCTGGAGGGGGAGGTCGACCTGGTCCAAGTGCCGTGAGGGTGGAGAAGCCTGAGCGGGCCTTGTGGGCACGATCGTATATGAACGTCCTTCATAAATTGTGAGAATTGGCAGCGAAAATTAGAAACTGTGCATTATGCAATGTGCTCAGTGGAACATGAACGGAGGCTGCGCGGACAATTCCGGGCCGAAAGGTGGTCCGTGTGTATATCTTAATGGATCACGTGTGTCATTCCGCGTTCGAACATCACCCCAAGTCAACTCCCTTCCTTTGATCAACGATACCGAGATTTCCCTCCAAATGTGCAGCCACACGCATATAGTTCCTCCCAACGCCAGGACGCAGTATTCGAAATTAGATGGGACTCTAAACTCATGATCCTTGTATCACCTATGGTCAGCTCATTCGTTAAACCATCTTTTTTCCGCATCGCTGCGTCATGTTGAGCGCATACTCACATTTTTCTCTCCGTAGATGCCGACAGAGTGAATACACAACGCATATATTCACCTCAGGGCGCCCAGACTCAACATGTGCTCCGTTCGGTTCCAAAATCACCCCTTCAATCCCTGCGCAGCTTTCAATCACGGCATCAACGTTCAACTACCAAATATCTTTTCTAAACCAATCTAATTGTGAGTTATCTAAGGGACTTTTCAATATAAAGATTTAACAACCTCATTCTTTACTACGTTTTTACAGATCGCGGACAATTTCAGACGCTATCAACTTCAAACCTCCCACAAGGGCGTCACGATTCTCTCTCAATATCCAGCCTTCGGATAGTCCACATAACCCGTTTCCCAGCTGGCTTCATCTTTATCCTCCGCGCCATAAAAGTCGGCTGGGTTTGCTGGGACGTTCAGTGGAATCCTATTCCTCACTCGATGGACCAGATCTGGGTGGGACACCCATTTCGCACTGATGAAGATACCGTCTATTTCTCCACTTTTTATAAGCGATTCTCCTTCTTCGGGAGTGACTCCTTGGTTCAAGAACAGCTTCGATTGGCGAATATACGGCTTATATGATTGAAGGACGTCGTGTTTTGTCCCTCGAGGTTTGCCTATGCGATTCTGTCTGTGAGTAATTCTTTTCGATAAAGATGTGTGCTTACCATTGTTGAGAAATGCATCTAGTTTGGCATCATAACGGACAAGGGTTATATAAGCCAGTTTCATCTTATCAGCTTGTCCGAGAAAATGTGTGTATGTCTGCAATGTTTCTTCCAACGGCATCCTGATAAAAAGGCGCATATTGTGTGGTCAACAATCATCAAGAGCAGAAGGAGCGGCAGGTGCATCCGTACCCCATGTCGTTGTGTCCACCTCCGGGGCTAACTTTCAATCCAACGTCGGCACCGAATACCTCTTTGAGCGCTTTGAGAACTTCGAGTCCAAAACGAGCGCGATTCTCAACAGACCCTCCCCATTGATCGTCCCGTTTGTTGGAGTTGGAGTCCAAGAATTGCGCAGGAAGAACTCCAGCAGAGGCTTGCACTACCAAGTACAACCCACATCGTGTCAGTGATATACAACAACGATTTCAATACAGAACGCGACGTACGCTCTACCCCATCAAACCCGGCCTTTCGTGCGTTGATTGCGGCTCTTCGGTATCGGTCAACTAGAACGCGTGGGTCGCTGATTGCAGTCGGCTGTACCATTTATCAGTTTCGTTGAATGGACGGACATTCTACGAGGACGACCTACAGTGACGAATCCTGGCTCTCCAGGGATTTGGCGGAACTTGCCTCCTTTCGCGGGGACAGGTGACGGTGCGTATACAGGCTGTCACAGTTAATGCAGATTAGTATTCACATGAGGCTGTTCCCGAATCCAGAGTTGAGGTATACCTCTCCAGACAACTTTTGTTGTGGTGCATCGGGATGGGCAAGACGACCAGCTAGACAAAAGGAGAAATTCACGTCAACATTACGGTGGGGCGTCTGCACCCGGGAACATTGGGCGTACCGTCTCCGAGCTATTTGCGAGAATTGGAGAAGTATCGTAAGTCTCACCGCCGCTTCAACGATAAGAGGTCTTTTTGCTCACTTGGGCAAATATTTTACCCCCAGCATGATGGACCGCATCGGTGATATCTCTCCACCCACTGATATGATGCTCGTCCCATATTCCTGGGACATTTGACCATTGCCAGCTTGAATATCGATTACAGTCGGCATGAGGTCTTTAAGGAAGACGAGAGAACCACACGTACCCTTGCCTGCTGATCATAATGCTTTCTGAGATGATCAGGCCGGCTCCCCCGAATGCCCGTTGCATGTAGTATCGCTTCATGAGTTTGGTGGGGTAGGTGTTGGCGGCCCTGTTTCGGGTGAGGGCAGACATCCCAATGCGGTTAGGGAGCGCGTTGTTCCCAACCTGGACTGGGCTTAAGAGGTTCTGATGAGACATCGTTATGGAAGTATGGTTGGAAGAGGAGGATACGAGTTCGTTTCTGTTGGATTTAGTTCAATGGGTGGAGGGTTTATATACCCATGAATTGCGTTGTTCGCAGCGCCGATGGACGTCTTTGGCATCAGCGGCGACATGTTGGGCATTGCCTGCGATGGCGTACTTAGGATAACATATCCGCGGTTCCAGAGCCATTGTACTTAGGCAAACCGAGCCGCAAGGCGCTAGCATGCTCAATATATATTACATAGGTGGATCATGGATCCGATGACTTATAGATATACCATATCCGTCGGCGTCAGCATGCTGTGTAAGAAGTCCATTAATAACCGGGTCCTGCTCTGCTCCACCGTCAAGTTACAGATGACATTGCTCGGGGCTCAAAACCTAGACAACGCGTTGTCATCTTGACTCATAACCTCAACAACGACATAATCCTTGACCAAATGTTTCGGCGAGTCACTAGTCGCAAACGTTGGGGATATCCTCGACGAGTTTAGATGGCACAAAAATGGTCCAAGTTTGCATAGAAATTGGTCGAGTTTTCGATGTAAAAATATATAGCTATTGATAGAAAAAACAAGTACAGTGAAATGAATGACATGAACACGACTTTGTTGTAAATACAGTATTAACCGGACCTGCCCGCTTTATTACACTAAGAATATGCGTCGAACTTACGGGTAGCCGCTGAGATAATGGTCCATGATATCCGCCTTCGCGGATGTCCTATGTTCTATCCAATCCTTGTTCTAATTATGCTGGGGATCCCTTCATCGGGCCCAAGATGATGCCCTTGGATTCGGCCTGCCTTCGTTTCTTCTGGCGGAGAAGGATTTCCATCGCCAGGTAGCAAAGACACCCGGAAGTGGCCATCACCTATACGACGCGGCCCATTGTCAGTACCAGCGGGAACGTCGATAGAGTCATCGTCAAGACTTACGCCACTAAATACAGTTGCTCGCCACCAGATATATTTCGACGTTAACAAAGCGCCTTCGATAGGTGTACCTATGAGTCCGCCGAGACCTGTTGGTGGAGAACAAGAACTCAATTTACCAATTCAATCATTATACGATGTCTCTCACCTGCGAGAGTGAAGCCAATCCCCATGCGCAGACCGATTTCAGAGATATTGTCGGACAGATTTGCCACCATGGGTGCCATAAGAGCAACATCTATTGGGGCTCAAGTAAGATTCCAATTCGGAATACGTAGATGAAGAGATATCTTACAAGAGCCGGAGCAGAATCCAAACGTCGCGGCGATCCCAACAACACTCGCGACGTTCGAGATGGCGATCATGCAGAAAATGAGGATGCTGCAGAGCCCAGTGGTAATGACGACCAAGTTTCCGATTCCGATAGACGCTCCTGTGAACCCGGCGAAAATTCGACCTATGAAGGAACAACCATTCATCACGACCAGCTGAGCGATAGTACTTCGTGAGTAAATATCTTTCCAGTATACCGTTCAGGCTCATACCGCGTAGAATGAGAATTCCTGGCCTAGGTGATGGGTCACACTGTCGAGTTGAAGGTAGAATATTGGGTAGTAAAACGCCATGATGAAGAAAAAGAAGCTGTGTGAAGGTAGTTAGACCGGTTTCTGATGGATGTAAAAACTGGAACATCGACTAACCCAAGTGTACAGAACACGTATGCCTTATCCTTAGAGAACTTGATCAACGACTTCTTGAGATCGGGAGTGCTAGCAGGGGGAGGGAGCCGCGTCTTCATTATCAAACAGGCAATCAGCAGCAGCCCTGAAATTAGACCTGCGTTTGCTCTGGTAGCCTTCGCAAATCCCATTTTAGGTATAGTATTATTGAGCATGATGGGGTGGACCACCGCGCCCAAGGATGATCCGGCTGCGACCACAGTCATGACAAGATTCCTGCGTCGTCGGAAGTAATGTGAGAGGATGGCGACAGATGGGACGTATATCATCCCAATGCCTAATCCGACGCCGAGGCCCTGACAGAGGAAAATTTGGTAGTACTGATCCTTCTTTGTGAGCGAGAGCATGAAGAGAGAGAACGAGATCAGGGTGGACCCTCCCCACAGTAGTGCATAACTGAGCAGACGATAAATGAGTCGTAATGTTTCGATTTCGCCTGAAACTGGTCACTTACAAATGCCCTCTGTCATACACCCTTCCCGCTAATAGCCCGCCTGATATTACTAGAAACGCATTGATACTTCCAATCCATCTACAGTGGTGTCAGCATGGGGGAAAACATACGAACAGAAGACCTACGCAATGGATGATGAACTTTCGTTGGCCAGATACTCTCGAACGTAGAAGTCTGTAGAGTTTATGATGAATATACCGAGACCCCTCTCTGAATGTTGGATCGAGAGCCTTACCTTGAAACACGCCAAATGATGTGGAATATCTTTTATTCAGGTTTCGGGTCGTCAAAGACTGGAATAAGGAGAATGAATGAGGCCAGGCTTACCCGAAACCACAGAATTGAATGATGAACCTGAATTCCAAGATGAGCCCAGACCGTTGTTTGGATGAACGTTGTAACTCACGCTCCAAGCGCAGTTGCCCAGCCCGCAAGCCCACCCTCAGGGAACGGCTGCTCTGCCACGGGCTTTGGGATTGTCGGTGTTTTGACTCTCTCGACTTCAACAGCAAACTCCTTCCCGGGTAACGGCGACGGAATCGACGCCGATGACAGGGCGTTGATCTTGGATTGTAGAACCTTGAAACCGCCTTCTGGAATGGGCAGGCCTTCGGGCAATGGGATTTCACCAAGGTCGCCGAGGGTCGATGCGTTCGACATAGCGTACTTGGGCTCCCGGAACACTGTCTCTGAGCTCTCCATGTTTGACAAGCGTACGGTGGATGGGTCGGTGGAGGAGTGAAGTTTAAGATCTAAAGGGTTGTTGAAGAGAGTGAATGAAAACAGTGGTCCCAGACAGTCACTGTATAGAGGAGACCGAAAGATATGAAGGGGGTTGGGCGTCCAGAGGACGTCAACCACAGTTGCCCTATATACGAAGATGAAGCATGTAACATATGGTTCTAAAGATGGACTTTACCAAACTACCTCGGTTCCTGGAGTAGAATGAGCCGTACTGTACGTAAAGGTCTATTTTTGTATCTGCACTGCTCAATGCTTAGATCATATACCCCCGTCGTCGCACACTGAATACCCTACAATAAGTGTCGTTATCGAGTTGGTTTTCGGTCCTCTCGGGAAAGACGCGTGACTGTAAATCCAAACAACCTTCGAAGAGTTTTTCATTAGTACAATCAACAGTTTATGCAAATCGATAGCCAGCTCTGCGAATTTCAAGTTCTGATCAGCGAAGAATGGATGTATCAAATCTTGTCATTGAGGCATTCGGCATCTCGGATGTGCCACAGACTTCTCCCGTAGCAATGGTGTGTCGTACACGCCTCCAAACGATCATCATGATCGCGAACAGCGGAATTCATACATCTGTAGGCTTATCTGGGCCTCGTGTAACGAGTATGAATCTCAATTAGTAAACCCTCGAGCCTGTCCTATTGCATCAACCGAGATGGTTGGGATTGGTTAATTTGTAAGAAGAATAGCCCTTGAGAGTCACCCAGTTGGGCCCAGCTGGACTTTGAAAGCATGGTATCGTCAAACCAACGTCAAACGCGTTACGCCGGGGGGAGTTTTTGATTAAATTAGGTCTTAGACACAGTACAGCTGAAAGGCCTATGTGTTCGAAAGAAGTGTGGCATATATGATCTTACCCTCAGGCCTCACTGAATTTATACTATCTACAACTCGATATCGATGCAGTGCGGCTCTTGAGTCCATTACCAGTGGCAATGATATCGACTATAAATAACCATTACCGTGGTTTAACCGTAGTATGGTTCAGCGGGGCTCCCTGTTCAATTTCATGCCTTGGCATCACTACAAAAATAACGTTTTCCAGCTCCTCGGAAAGAGCCTGTCACGTATGTGCATCGTTCGTGGGTGCTCAGGTGAACTCAAAATACGATTTGAATTCTCACGCCCCTATCCCGAACATCACTTAATGGAAGTCTGTCCAAATTGAAAGTATTGGGTATTGTCACAAGTGAGATCTTTCGACGAAGCACAGAGGATACATGTTACACTCTATTTTCTCTTTCGCGCTTTTGAAATGCGGGATGTTAGCACGATGCAGTTGACAATTTAGTGAGAAACACTTTGCAATGCGTGTTCTATGGCTGGCATAGTGTGGAATAATTCCCGAAACATTTATTTTTGCAATTTCAGTTATTAAACACAATGTTATTGAGGTCCCAAAAACATTAATGACTCGCGCAAACAAAGATTGACGAGTCCGAGAAGTAAAAGAGGGTCCCCAACACATTTTGAAGGGTCCCGAAAACACATTTTTATGGTTTTTTGAGTTTTCCGAGCACATTTTTGGGTTTCCGAACACATTTTAGAGGCTCACAAACACTTAAGGACGCCTTTTTTGACTTTCCCAACACATTTACTGCCTTCCCGAGCACATTTTGTGAGTCCGCGCACTTATATTCACCTTTCCGA
>JAHXRV010002309.1:0-47222 GCA_019904355.1 Psilocybe tampanensis | reverse complement strand
GAAACCATGTTGGAGTGGCTGAAAGAACAAGTAGTGAAGAACTGGAATATTAATTGGTGGGCGCGTCTTTTCATGATCGTGTCCATTTTTTCCCACGGATAACAGTGCTTACCATACGTTGACCGTACCCTCAAGACACTTTCAAATTAACTTCAATTCGTCATATACTATTCGTACAACTAGCATCTATCCTCTGGCAAGTACACAAATAAATACAAGGTTTTCACTGCATTTACTCCTCAATCTACTACCATCGCTTCGCTTGGTTTCCGCAATGCTATGCTCTTCGCGGCATACTGGTTTGGATGAGTAACGCTCTCTCCATCTCCAACACCCTGTCCTCTGCTCACGCCGCAAGATGCATGCGTCAATTCAAAGACACGAGTGCAAGCCACATGAAAATGTTTTGTTTTGACCGTAGCCATTACTTCGGGCAGGTCCGAATGCTTGAGACCCTGCTGTGAATAAGCCGAAAGGAGAGCTGATTGGAGAATCTCGGTCGCGTAGGTCTGGTATGGGCACCCATATTCTTGGTCGCCTGTTAAAAGTTGTTGGCAACTAAACAGAATGAAAGACGTTAGCATAGGATTTAAGAGGGGTCACTTAAGGCTACTTGCCTTTTTGCTGGGTAATTTGCACGTCTTCCTTCCAAACCATATGAGTGTCGGATATTGTACTGGTGTTCCTTATTGAATTTCACATCCTTGCGCCAAAAGACGATTGCTTCGTCTACAGAAAGTCCTAAAACCTAAAACAGAGTGAGCTACCGTCTCTGCCAGATATCATCTGATATACCTTGAGGAATAGTCCGTAATTACGTCGTCCGAAATGTTTCAAATGGCGTTCTTTTTGCAATTTCTCATGCATGGTTCTCATGCAAAGGGGGAAGTGTTGCTTTGCCAGACCATCTACTTGATCAGCTTTGATTTCTTCAGGATTCGCGGAACCAGAACCAGTTGACCAGTCTGAAGAAATCCCAGCGACAAATCCTTGTGAGAGATTCTCGAGAATTGGTACAATCCGTGTATCTTCATCGAGACGGGGGAGCAACCTCGCCGTTGTCTATAATAAATTAAGACTTGATTTTGAAGCGCCACGGAAAGGACATACCTCTAAGGCTCTCTCTAACCGTACCTCGAATTCTTGGAATATTACACTCGACAACTCCCTGTTGGGCACATATGCCCACCCTCCCTTCAAGACAACTTTTCGTTTGTCCACCAGATCTGGAACACGTGTCCATTTAACCTAATGAATGTGGATGTGAATTTGACGGGGTTCTTTGAACAGAAATGACTTGCCTTGTAGAATCTTTCAGACTTGCGATCCAGTTCCAAGTCCAGCGCTCTGCGCTCTTCATCGTCAACCTAAGATTGTCATGACATGAAAATAAATTCAGATCGTGTAACAGAGGACTTACAGTTATCCAATTAAAGTCCTGTGAACCGAGAAATAACTCCCTCTCGGTCGTGATGTCAAGATCGTAGCGAATTCGGAAAAGAGTTGTCTCTGCCTTGACAAATCTTCGCCGTAAGTCTTCCCTGCAGCATATGAATGAGTGTAAAAGATACGGGTCGGTGAAAGGTTCACGGATCACGTACGAACGACAGAACGCCAGTCTAAGGACAAAATGGCTCAAGTGATCTTTCCTTCTCTCTTCATCCCGATGAGGACTTTTGACGAAGTTGGGACTGAGAGGGAGATATTTATTGCATTGTGCCGTGATTACAGTTTTCATCTCATCCCAAGTCCTGTTTCGAACAGCGGATGATTCGATCTCTGCGAGTATTCGAAGGCGGTCCAAAGCAGAAGTCTCAAATTCTTCGATACTGACATCAAAAATAGGCGGTGTTTCATAGCTTTAAGTGGTGTATCTAAGCTTGATGCTTTGGATCGAGGAGATAAAACTCACAAGTTCAAGGTATATGGGTATTTGAGAGTACCATGAGTCTCTACTTGGGGAGACGAGTCTTCTTTCACAGCTGTATATCCTCCTTTAAACATATCCCAGAGATTAAACCAAGCAACAAGAAAGGATGTGATGGAAGAAGGTCAGGAAGTTGAGTGGGGCTGAGCACTGTGTTCGAAGGTTGGGTTAGACGCGACGCGACGCGCCGCCTCGAGTCAATGTAATTTGGAAGAGGTTTCTCACGCATTCTTTCTCAGCAGGACCTCGAGGCTCGGCAATGTCCATTGTCGGCATAATAAAAATATGCTGGGAATTCAGAATCAAAGTCCAGCACCTGTACATATGTGGACCTTATGGAGCTGATATTATATGAGCATGATAATCAATGAACATGATGTTAGTCTCAAAAAGAAGGGCAAAAACGAGCGGCATGTGTTAGTACTTGTCTTGTGACAACTCGAGTAGTGACGTTAGTTGTGGTGACGAGAATAGACGGCAGTACGGCCGTCTTCTCCAAGTCTTCTCTTAACCATAACTTTGTCCTTTTCATCTTCCTCATGAGCCTCAGAAAAACGCCAACGACTTCTACAGACTCAGAGGAGGTCATAGCCGAAGCCCTCCACCAGTATCAAGACACAGATGGCCATTTTTCTCTCGTCAGGTATTCAACTTACTTTTTCTCCTTGTCTTATGATTCCATGACGCCTCTCTTCATCACAGAAATTTCCGTCTGGCGGATCTTGTCACTATCATGAATGGCGTCTGTGGATCTTTTTCAATTTTCTCCTCCGCTCGTTACCTCCTTACGAACGACCCGGACTACCTCTGGACCGCTATGATGTTCCCGTTGGCTGGTCTCATGTTCGACTTCTTTGACGGGAAGGTGGCCAGGTGGAGAAAGTCGAGTAGTATGCTTGGACAAGAACTGGATAGCCTGGCAGATCTGGTATAGTTTCTCTTTTCCTTGCATCGTCGTCATCACATTTAACTGGGATTTGCTCAGATATCATTTGGAGTTGCGCCATCTCTCCTTGCATTCGTTGTTGGGCTCAGGACATATCTTGACACTGTCATCCTTACTGGATTCATATGCTGTGGTCTTGCCCGACTCGCCCGATTCAACGCGACTGTCGCCTTGATCCCCAAAAACAAAGGCGGCAAGGCAAAATACTTCGAAGGTCTTCCTATTCCATCCTCACTCGGATTGGTTGCTCTTCTTTCGTATTGGGCTAAGCAGGGATGGATAGAGGGACAACAGGGCCTCCCTTGGGGAACGACAACGTTGTGGGGAGTGAAGGGAGGACGGGGAGAAGTCCATTTCGTCAGTTTCATCTTCGCACTTTGGGCCGCTGCGATGGTCAGCAAAACGCTCCGGGTCCCAAAGATATAAACGACGGGGGCCTGTCGTCATTATTTACGAGCTTTTACGTCCGATATTTTTTTACGAAAGCGAAGGTTTTAAAGCCTTCTGGTTAATGCTTCACGTACTCACGTAAAAGTACACCAATGCGTACAGTACAATGATCATCTCGTGTTAAAATACACGCGAAAATGATAGCTGTGGTTGGTGTAATGATTATCAGAGACCGCGTCATGGATATCTTAACCGCTCCTCAAAAGTTGGGACACGAATTACCTTCTCGAAGCACCAACCATATTCAGCAAATTTGGAGAGAACAGGCAAGAAGACTTGGCATGAAGTCTCGAAGAATGAGGGTGTTTCATGTTCTGTTCGTTTGGATTACTTGTGCTTATAAGTACAAGTCTGAATCACGGTCGATGGTGCATTTCCAAGTGGTGTACCATCTGGGGAGGGGGATGGCATGATCATGAAATTGAGAATTTCCTTTTTCGCGACCCACGAAGACGCGATTTAGCAACAAATACGAGTAAATAACGCGCTTCAATGGACTCTTCACTCGACAACATCTGGGATGAACCTCTGGTCGAGGGATCTCCAAAACGATCTGACCCACCTTTGGATCTGGACGAAGACAACGATTCCGTCAGAAGACCAGCGAAACGACCCAGACAAACATTGTTCCTTGCTGATTCGGATGACGACATACAGGCCTCCCCACAGAAAGCTGTTCAAAAAGCACCACCCGTTCAGGATGTCGATATAGACGCGCTTTTTGCAGATTTGGATGAAGATGACGACGCTCTGGTCTTTAAACCACTTCCACCTCGCATCAATGAAGCTGAACTCACGCGACAAGCTGAGGAGCGAGCTAGGAGAAGTGCACCATCTTTGACACCACATCAGATCATGCCAAGCAGTTCTCCGCAACGAGACACTGACAACCCATCTGGGAGCGGTCGTACAGGCGGAAAAAAGGGTGAAAATGAGAAAGACGACAAGCCCCGTCGGAAATTTGTCAAACTTGACGAAAATCGATTACTTTCCACGACAGATGGATTTCCGCGCCTTATTAAAATGACAAAGGATTTCAGGATTAAGGGGAAAGGTCATGAAGTAAGCCCTATCTTTTTTCTCGATATTTACGTCTATTGAACGACAATATCAGGCAACAGATCTAAATCGTCTTCTCCAACAATATCAATATTGGACACATAGTCTATATCCTAAAACCCAGTTTCGGGAAACTGTTGAGCGTATTGAGAAACTATGCCATTCCAAAAGAATGAATGTCAGTATGATCCTCGTGCTAAAGAGATCGTTATTTGACCTCAAGTCTTTTTAGGTTTCGCTCTCAGTTTGGCGTGATGATGCCCATGGAAAACCACGTCAAAAAGAATCCAGCGATGAAGATGATATTGTTCAAAGCGAAGATGAAAACCAAGGGAATAAAAGCTCGCTCTTGCCGCGTTCCTCCCCTTCTCGTCGATCATCACCATCGGCTGTATCTGAAAGTGACATACCAAACCATCCTCAACCTCCTCCTCCCAAAGCCCCTCAAGGTTCACATCGGGAGGAAGACGACGAGGAAGACTTCTGGAAATCCTTGGATGACATCACGGGAGATATATCAGATCCTCCTCCTCCAGCACCTACCACAGCTCCAAACTCTTCTATGGACGAGGATGAAAACATGTGGGATATTGTGAATGAGATTGAGCAGGCTGCTGTCGGAACTGCCTCAACAATATCAAATCCAGTGACTGTCGAGCCTCCAACGAACCCAATACCACCAGGCGACGATGACTGGGAAGATATGTACGTCTAAACAAGAAATATATATAATTCGATCTACGTGTACACATAACGATATATACCATAACTATAATACAATCAGAGGGAGAAGTTTGAACTACGACATTCGCAATGATTCAGGAGCCCACAAAATACATCTACCACTAGCATTTCCGCTAGCGGCGCGTTCAACGAGGGTTGGATGTGAGCATGTTACAGCCTGCACGGCACTTATCCTATTTGCAGATCCACGTCAAATGATGATCATAAAAAACGAGGGACAACCTTACATCGTGCGATCCGATAATTGTGCAATTTGGACACCCTGTAGATGGACACAATGAGCGTTTGTGAGTTAGAACTGGGCCGTCAGTTACCTTAGCAGAATAAATATCCAATGAATGATCCATGTTGCCTATCTGTAAGTCTAAAGTAAGAGGACTAATCCTTTTGAACAATTTCAAAAGCGACATACCGTAAAGTGTGGGTAGACATCTGGATTCAAGCTCCATTGAGCACGTAAAATCGTCAACCATTTTCCCTTGGCAAAATATTGGTTACATTTTGGGTTGGAAAAAAATGGTACTCACAGTTTGACAGTTGTGTTTAATTCGACAGAAGGGTTTCGTGTCCGGGAATTGCCCATTGCTTTTAAATATCTTTGAATCAATATCCCATACTGGTCGCAGACAGTCAGCTCCCAATCCCAACAACATAAAACGCAAGGCATACATCGAATGGCATCATCGTAACTCGTGCTGACAATCTGGCGTCCTCTTGGATCCCAGTAGGCAGAACTCACGGATTTGTCGTGCCTCCATTCTCCGCGGAAACCTCCTTGGCCAAGTTTTGATTCCAGATGTTCATTGACAATTGTTGAATTAAAATCGAAAGCATGATCCTCTTCTTGAGAGTCCAATACCTCAATTGGTATATTAGCAAGTTTCCGTGAATCCCAGATTCTGCGGGAAGAAATAAATTAGCAGTTTGAAAATAGACGAAATGGGAATGCATGCTCACTTCAAAAAGCGACTGTTACTAGCAGTAAGCAGAAAATTTGGGCGCGTAGGATTAACACTAACGCTGCCTATCTTGGCTTCGGATAGTTCGTATCGGCGGGCTTGGGATTTATCCTGACGGAGATCCAGATGTGTAACACCGCCAGCACCATCTGATATCCACATTTCTTGACCCGTTGGGGGGAGGTCAATACTGGAAATGAGAATTCCATCTTGGGTCCCATAGACCTCAGTCGAGGTACCGGTTACGAACGACAAACTCCGTATTGTGCAATCATAAGAGCTTGTGTAGAGCTGTCATATTTCTTCGTTAATTGGTTATGAATTGAGAGAAAGAAGGAAAGCTACGTTGTGTGCGTCTATTGGGTCCATTTTAATGCTTGAGATTGAAGACTTAGAGGTCGCAGGCCAGTGAAGTTGAAGGCGCCAGTATTTCCCTCCTTCTCGATTTTCAGGCGCGATGTCTCCGTCATCGTCCTTTTCTTCCGGGGGAGCTCTGGCATCCCATATCCCAAGCTGGCCATGCTTGTCTGAAAAATAAAGCAAAGTCAACGACGCGGCCCAGGTGTAGAGCACAAACACCAAACCTCCAAAGAATATTATGTCTTTTGTGACATCTGAATGATATGCAGCGCAGTATACTCTGTTTGTAGTAACCTTTGCTCTTGATATGACTTTGAGATCTTGAACCTTTTCGCGCAATTCCTGGACCTGTTTATTGTGCTTCTCTTCCTCCTTGTATGCAAAAGCCTCGGGGTCTCCGACCCGACGCGGGCCAGAAATTTGAGTGAGATCTTGCATGGTCGTAGACAGCGATGAAAGCTCTTGAGGCTCGTCGGCTTCTGCGAGAGTTTTAAAATTCAGGACATCGTGTCTTGGCCGTTTAGCAACTCTGGCCTTTTCTTCAGCTTCCAGTTTCGCCTCCTCTCGTGCCTCCTCCTCCTTCGCTTCTATTTCCTATATGTTTTGTTGAAAATGTGCGTCAAGATTATAGGATATAGGCTCGCTCACCTCACGCAGCCTTCTCTCCTCTGGCGTCTCGTCCGGGTTAACATGAAGTTTAGTGAGAAGCCGTCTCGATTGCCGTCTCGGTACTTCGACTTCAACTCTCTCCCGTTTGACTCTCTTTGGTTGCACAGGTTTCGCAGTACTTTTCGAGGGCTTTGAGGACGACGAGCCCAGATTCATAACGGCATCCTTGAGACCAAGGTCTTCAAATAAGGCGCGATTTTTGGCGATGTTTGCCTCACGTTCAAGCTCGCTACGGCGTAGATGGGTCAGTGCAGCAACTGAGGGAAATTGGTAGCATAGCCTACTATTGTGACTTGGGAGGCATAGTTGATGAAGGTCGAACACACAGAATATCAAGGAGAACAGTTTGAACACAGTTCTGGAAGAGCGCTCAGCTGTCACGAAACGCTAATGATAACGCATCACGTGAACATGACAGGCATGAACCGTGTCACGCATCCCCATTAGTATTCCTCTGAAGGGCGAGTCCGACTCGTCCTCTATCTCTGCGAATCCAAGAGTCGGGTTCAGATGTCGATCATGGACTCCTGGGACAGAAGACAGGGAGAAGCGCTCATACAGACGAAAGAAAATCTGACGACTAAGGAAGATATCAAAGCTTCAAAGCCAATTCAAGTCAATACAATTGATGTACAAAAACCTAAACAAACTACACAGCGCGTAAAAGGATGATTGTAAACGAACATTCTTGGAAAAGTTGGTATACTACCTACAGTATGTATTAAGGTATTCCTTACGGTATATACAGTTGAAACGAGGATAAAACTTGCGATTTATGGTTGGGTATCGATTGGAAGATATGTCCCAACTACATCATTGGAGGAGGGTGACCTCGCGATGACAACATAGGTGTGAGGCAGCTGCCTAACCCTATGTTACCTCCAATACAGATGTCTCGAGCACACGGAACTGCTCAGCATCTTTTGACAGCTCTGACCAGCCAACTATTTCTCGCCAGTTGTGAGCGTTGGCCTCTTTTTCTCCGGATCCTGCGAACATGGCAACCTCTTCGTCGTTCAATCCGCGGAAGATCAAAAATAGGCGAGTAAAGACGCATGGATCGGTTGTCACTGCGATATCGACGGCTGCTGCGATTCTGCTCGGGGATAGGAACCTGTAGGCGATGTTCTTGTGTTCGGCAAAAGCAGATACATTATTGCTATATAAATGATCAGAGAGATAATTCAAAGCTTATTGTGAAGAGGAAAAACAGACATACTTGATGAAAGTCGTGCGAGCATGTAATGACATTCCCAGTTGATCTAATACGTTCATTAGATGAGGGACAAAGTCGCGGAACGACATTGCAAATCCATTTCTGGGAGCAATGAAGTTATCAGGATCCAACATTGCTGCATCAGGGCTAGATCAAATAATTTCAGTAAATGCGTCATAGCGGTTCCTGTCATAAAGACTACTTGCATTGCTTCATAGTACAGAGCAGTAGAAACCATTTCGCTTTCGAAATGTTCCAATGCACCACCAGGATGTACGCGGAGAAAATACTTCACCCTGTGATCCTCCATTTCCTCTGGTGGGGGCCAAGCAACGCCAGGTTTCCAGAAAGTCGAGAAAGTCAAAACAACGTCACAGTACTGAATAGTGGGAGATAAGATCGTAAGGCTGCACTTTGCAGCAGTGGGTTTGGATATGGTTGCCAGCTTAGTGATGACTCGGTTATCGATCAATAAATCAGGAGCAAACTCTTGACCGGCAGGAAGTCTGGTTCCGCTGAATTCCATGGTATGTGTGTCCCCGGAGTGAATGATGTCAAGCTTTCCCCAGAACATGCCGTCCACCAAAGTTCCATCTTCCATTCTTGACATATCGAGCTCATCAGAACTGACAGTAACGTCCAAGCCAACTGTTTGACCTGGCATTAGTTCAAGGTTAAAAGTACCTGGCATTTCTAGAATCGGTGGCGGGCTGAAGGATTCCCATTGAATTTACACTCGTGCAAGGAGGTAGGAACACTCACGGTGGAGGGCTGAGTGAAGAAGCAATGATAAGTGCACAGAACGAGGTACGTTTAAGTGGAGGACTCACGGTGGCACATCTGGTGGAGGCGGTGCATCACTGACGATCTCCACTCGTAAACCTTGAATACCCATAATAGCGATTTGATATGAATCCTCTCCGGTAAGCTTTATGTATATGAGAATCGACGGAACCAAAATATTGGATCAGGACGCACATAAATGTAAGGACCAGCTACCAGTCGCTGGCAGATCAAGTTAGATTTGGTGAAATAAATCGAACGAGACAGGACCTTTACTCACAGCTGCGTGTATAGAGGCATACTCAACGGGTACACGGAGATTTAGGGAGCATTCGGGAGGGGGTTTAGTCCAGTCTTGGACAGCTGCGACGAGTTCCTGCAAGGAATAAGAAAGATTTAACTGGAAAGAACGAAAGTTTGCGAACACTAAATGTATTTGGTAGCTGTGCCACTGAGAGGTTAGTACCGGATGGTGAGAGATGGATAGAGACTGACCATCCGCAGAGTCTCCATCTCCCCGAACTGAAGAGTCAACAGGCGCGGTCTGGTGACAGCCATGGGTCCTTGCGCTTCCTTTGGCTCTGGCTCTTTCGCTTTTGGCTTGAATTTGGCCCAGAAGGGATGTTGAGGTGGTGGCAAGATCGCACTTGTAGACCTGTCAAAGAGAGCGAACATAATGAGAGATGAGACGTACAGCAAAGGAAAGATATAGTACAAGGCCTACGTCGGGGAAAGAAGCATGAAGGGATTGCTATATAGTGATAGAAATTATCAAGCTGTGAATACACGCGGATGGAATATGACGGTTTGTTGTGTGTTCCAAACAAGGGCCACGATGAGAACACGAGGCAGACAAGGCAAAGGGCTTTTTATCAGCCTGTTATCGATCTCCACAAAGTAAGATGATTTTCCCGAAGGAGAACGTGAAAATGGTGGAAAGGCACTGCAATGGCGTCTAATTCTGATGATTGTACAGTGGGAAGCAAGGTGAAGCAAGGTCTCACGAATCGCAATATATGGATCCAAGGGAATGCAAGGTCCGAGCAAGGTCCGAGGTGGAGGTCGTCGTTTCTTTTATCTTATCAGATAAGATTAACGACTAATCTGCTAGTGTAAGCTGGCCACACGCCATGGAATGTCATCTCGTTCGCTCTCAAGCTCAAGTCTTCTTAATTGAAGATGTTACGCCTCCCCCGTTTGTCCTCAAGGTTGTCCCCGTCCTTCGCGTCACTCCAGCGCCGGAATCTTGCTTCTTCTGGTCTCCTTACGCGTGCATGGCAAAATGACACAATTGCGGACTTGAGAAGTGAAGCAAAACTTCGGGGCCTTTCTGCGTATGTGTTCCGTCACTTCCGTGTCTGCCCATTTCATCGTGAAACTCACTCATGATACAGGAAGGGGAGCAAACTGGCTCTTGCCTCTAGAATAGATGAATATGAGAGAAATCTAATACAACAAAGCAATGCCTCTGGATCCCGACATGCCTCTTCCGCTCAACCATCCACTCCACAAACCGAAGTGCCAGGCAATCCGGAACTCTCACCAGCCTCCGCCGCTGAAATATTCAACATAAAACTGCCAGATCTTTCTCAGGGTGCCCCACAAAGTCAAATCCAAATTGTAAGAGCGCATTTCGAGTCCAGTAGCTCTTTATGACTGATGGGATCACAGCCATATCTTCCGGACTACTGGAATTCATCGTCACCCGCCACCTCTTCAACGGGAACTGTCCAGGAAGAAACGCTGCCCAAAATTCTAGTTGTTGCTGGAGTCGAGACCCATCCCGGCGGAGGTCCTTCTCACAATCTTCTTGATTTCAGCGATGTCGATACTACACCTCAGAAAGTCCCAGAACCTATCACCACAAGGTCAACTGAAGGCAAACGAACAGACAGTGTCTTTGACGATATGGCTGAAGACTTGGGTCTTCCTCCTGTCAAGGATATCAAAACGAGTTTGTGGAAACTTTTCTAATGCAATCTCTTACCTTTTTTGCGAGGTATCATTTATCATATGTTCTTCCTGTGTAGCGTTCAAAATTCGCGTGGTTATCTCAAGGACTTAATTTTGAATATTCAAATTCAATATCTACCATCCTTTCTTTGTCTACTTTAGAGATGCCATGTTTTGACACGACGAGGTTGATGATAGCTTGAGTTTACATATCAGCCAAACCATGATAATTTGAAGAGATGTCCCTGTTGGGATGCGTGAGATTGTTGCGGTCATCGGTCAAATATTTCACCTTCAAAGTAAGGAGTGGGCCAACATCTAATTTCATCCCCGACCCAGAACACTGAGCTGGCCCGCCTTCTAGATCGAACCTACAAACCATTTGTTCGTCTCTGGTACAAGTCAAGGATGGCAAGTAGCGCTACCATCGAAGTTCCTGATGGGTTTCGACTGCACACCGAAAACACTTCACATATCTTGTTGTCGGCGAATGAGGCCTTCCTGAACCCTGTACAAGAATTCAACAGAGATACAAGTATTGCATGCATTAGAACATGGAGCGAAGAACTGAACAGAACGAAAGAAGAAAAATGGTTGAAGGCACAGCAGAGGAAGGGCCAGAAGCAGGGATCCAAAAAGAACGGTAAAGCATCTCGAATTTTAAATTCCACAGCGTCAGATTGAGGTGCAAATTCTCTGGATTAGGTTCTGCCTCCGAGATTACTGTTAAGCCCAGTGACACAGAAAAAATTCAAGACAGTTCAGGGAGTACAACAGAGCCTTCACTTGAAACAGCCGTGAAGAAGCCAGAGGTACGACCTGCGTCTGTGATCGTATGGAAGTTTTTTTGACTTTCTCCAGTACAAACCCTACAAATCCGTGATCCTAGAGGCTCTATCTGCAACGGGTTTGCGTTCTATCCGTTATGCTAAGGAAATACCATTGGTGAAGTAAAGCGAAGTACAACCTTTCTTTTGTCGATGCGTATTGAATAATTCATCAAGATATGTTATTGCGAATGATTTATCTCCTACCGCGGTAGAAGCTATGAAGCGAAACATCTCCATCAACGGTCTTGGTGGTGATGGTTCTACCGGTACCTCCTCTGAGAAAATTCGAGTTAATGAGGGTGACGCATGGTGATTTTCTCTTATCTGTTCTACCAACCATATCGCGATTTCTTATATGTTTTGGACAGCTCTCTGATGTATAGTCACCGTGAAGAGAAAAAACGCGTCGACGTTGTGGATCTAGATCCATACGGCACAGCAGCACCGTTCATCGATGCAGCCGTGCAATGTGTAAATGATGGAGGTTGGCCCTGTGATGTACTTTATTTCTACCTTTCGTGACCAATGATTTTTAGGACTGCTGTGTGTAACGTGCACCGATCTCTCTGTTCTTGCAACCACGAACTATCCGGAGAAATGGTGAGCGGATTCGACTTCAATTTTACCCGTGCTGATTATCCAAGTTTCTCGAATTACGGTGGTGTACCTGCGAAGGCTGAATACTGCCACGAAAGTGTAAGATTTTCGGTCTAGGTGTACCTCAGCAGCTGATTTCATTTCCACAGGCTCTACGATTAGTTCTACACACATTATCCACTTCTGCATCAAGATACGGCCGTTATATTGAACCCCTACTCTCACTTTCAATCGATTTCTACGTTCGTATATTCGTCCGAGTTTATTCCGCTCCTGTGGAAGTCAAAAAACTATTGTCGTAAGTCAGAAATCGCAAAGAGAACCTTAGCCATTGATCTGATGGCTGGATGGATTTCAGCAAAAATTCTATATTCTACATCTGTTCGACATGTCAAACACATTACGAGCAACCGTTGGGAAGAATGATAGTGAAACCCTCGGAGTCTGGGCATGTCAACTACATCTTTAAGACGCACAGTGGTCCCCTAGTCTCACAGAAATGTCCCGAGTGCGAATCTAATCTCCACGTAAGACACCTCTTCTCTGTTCTTTGGCTATTTCTTATACCAAATCAAGGCCGCTGGGCCCATGTGGTCAGGACCTCTTCATAACAAAGATTTTGTCGGCAAGGTCATCGCCCATGTCGAAGAAAACGAAAAACTTTATGGTACTGCTTCTCGAATGAAGGGCATGCTAACAGTTGCAAAAGAGGTACTTTTTCCGATCTCCTTGAGCATAATCGAATGCTGATATATCTTCAGGAACTCGAAAATCCCTTCTATTTTACACCCAGCAAAGTCTCCAGTTACTTCCACTGCGAAACACCGTCGATGGACGACGTAGCGTATGTCTATTTCGAATGTCATTGTTGATATACTGCTTCTGATGCATCTATCTATCAGATCCGCACTGCTAAACGCAGGCCACAAAGTCTCGCGTTCACATGCTTGCGCTGGGTCCATTAAAACCGACGCAAGTCATCGGGAAGTTCATGATATATTCCGTTCTTGGATAAAACTGCATCCGGTGAAGATGGAAAATATCTCAGAAACATCACCCGCCCGTCGGCTGTTAGCCAAAGAGTCTTTGTGAGAACCATTTTCTCTTCCTTCGTTTGCGTAGGATGCTGATTGTGTGAATGTAGGACTGAGGCCGATTTCACCCACCATCCTTCGACTATGGGAGCATTAGAAACAATAAAATTGGTGAGGTATCAAGACAATCCGGCAAATTGGGGACCAAGAAAGAAAGCCACTTCGAGGCCCGAGTTGAAGAGGAAACGAAGTGCAGAGGTTTTCGAAGAACCGCCTTCGAAACATTGAGCAAGGGATTATTCACAATACAAGATGAAATCAGTCATAGTACTTCATCGCATCTCCGATGAAAAATAAATCATTGTATCGTCATTGTTGAGTGAACGGAACAAAAATGGCATAAGTTCGGTATAAACTACCCTGATATCAATATGAAGCAGCTTCTAAGTCCATCTACTTAGTGAACTACAAATATGTTACAATCGTAACTCGAGGGGATAATTTTCGAATAGAAAGATTACAGAAATTTTGCAGAGGTCGTAGAGTGTCGTGGCAAGAGAATAAATTAGGTTAAATGAGCGATGATTAGGTAGAAACAGCACTGTGATGGTGGTATCAGTATCATGCAAAACTGCCAAATCGAAGCCGGAAGAAAACGTCATCAGATGAGTCGATTATTTCTTGGTTGGAGGAACAATCCAAGGATGCGACAGGAGCTCCAACGCTGATGGTCGGGCTTCATGATTGATTTCGAATGTCTGGCGTAAGAAGTCTTGAGCCTCGGCCGAAATATCAGATGGAATTGTGGGTCGTGCCAACGAGCCAATCTTAAGAAAAGCAACGCTTAGTACCTATCGGACAATTGTAGATGGAAGCATTTACCTTGAAGATGGCTTGCATCTGGGTGAGCTGGGCCCAGGGATGTTCACCAGTAAGCATCTCCACCACCAGGCACCCAACACTCCAGATATCAGCCTTGCGTGTATGGCCGGTCTGCTTGACGACTTCCGGTGCCATCCAGAACACTGAGCCTTGGAGCGATGGTCGATTGATTCTGTTACCGGTCAAGAGATCTGGGAGAATGGTAAGCGGGAAGAACGCGTTGAAGACTGAATAAATGGCTTACTGTCGTCCACTTTCTTGGAGATACCGAAATCTGATATCTTGATCCCGCCCTTGTTATCAACAAGAATATTTGCGCCTTTGATGTCGCGATGGATAATGTCGCGTTCGTGGAGGTAATTGAGGCCTTGTAAAATCTGTCGCACGAAGTTTTTGACGAGTGTTTCCTCAAATGCACCATAGTTGCGTAAAAGAGCAGTAACAGAGCCTCCCGGAACGTATTCGAGGAAAATATTGAGGTACTCAGAATCAATAGAGGAGTCTAGGAGAGATATTTGAGAACGAGGTTGGTCTCTATTTGACAGTGTGACTCACAGAGATATTGGACAATGTTATCATGTTGGAGATTCTTCAACAACTCGATCTCTCGCTCAAGAGCGCTGAGCATACTCTTTTTGCGTTCTTGGTTAGGGCCAGAGCCTGTGGGAAGTTCCACTTGCTTCACGGCCATGAGTAGACCGTTAGAAGCATCCATGCCAAGGTAAACTTTTCCAAATGATCCAGCTCCAATGAGAGCTCCTTTGATCCATTTGTTGGCTACAATTGTAATTATCAGAAGGTGGCAAACCGATTGATCAACGAAAATACACTCACCCTTTTTAGCATGAATGACATTCCTCATAACACCATCCTCGTCAACGTCAAGGCTGAGTTCCTCGTCTTCATTCATGGTTTCGTCTTCTTCTGAAATTTCGTCGGACAGTTCACCATCGTCCTCTTCATCCTCGTCATCGTCCACAACCTCCTCGTCGGCACCGTCATTTGTAACGGCTTTTGGAACCATGTTCTCAATTTCCGAATCAACCTTTGTCCATCCATCAAGGTCGACGTCGTCGCGATCGTATGCTGTACTTACCCGGCGATTCTCGACTTCGGCGGTGATCTCATCAACAGTCATCAGGCTAGCAGTGTCAGAGCGGTCGCGTTTGCTACGAAGTTCAGTCATATAGCTCATTCGTTTCGATGCGGTCGAGAGACTTCTGGAAACAGACTTGCGGCCTGTTACGCCGTCCAAAGATTCAGAAAGAGACTCGGTGGGGAAGGGAATCGGTGGAAGAAGCTGTGGAGGCCTCTCGATGGTATCCAGGTGCAGGTCAACGGAACGGCCATCGTCTGTTGAGAGAGACATTCTTGGAAGCTCCTCGACATGGTCATAAGCAGAATGTTTATCAGGAACTGGGGGAGGAAGAGTCGATGTGGATGATCGGGGCGAAAATGATCTCCTGCCTGATCCTTGAGTACTTCCGCTGAATCGAGAGACTTGCTGGTTATAAGATGATGCAACACTATCTCTCCGACGCATCATACTATGACGAGCTGTTCGTTGCAACACCTTTTTCTCAGTATTAGGAAAATATTCAGTCAAGTGTGTGGTAATGAGCTCGCTCGGTGGGCGTTGGCCGAAGAAGTTACGCAATTTGGACGGTCGCTTCGCATTTGCAGCAGGATTGTATCTTCCGGATGTGGGTGAAGGGGGTTCGAGGGCTTTCTCTGGATCCGTGACACCAAGTCCGCTCAGAATGCTGATAGAGCTTGCACGTTTTGTGCTCCTGGTGCTAATATTGGACGAAGGACTACCACTGCGATCATCCATTCGGCGTATTCTGCGTAGCACCAATCCATTGTCGCGAGTAGGGTGATCAGGGGCATGGCATATCGAAAGAAGTTCGCCTTCAGTCAACGGTTGAGCTGGAGTAGTCAAAGAAACGTGGTTAACAATCGTTGTACGGAAGAAGAATCATTCACTCACCATGGCCGCCCTCATCCATGAATACTCCCCAACCATCAACCATCAACCCGCCTTCCTCGGTTTGAGAAACATCCATATTTCCATCGCTCCTCAGACTGCCTTTGCCAAATTTCTTCAAAACCTTTTCGAGGACTTCAACACCTCCCGTGCAAGAAGCGGCATCAATAGTGAAAGAAAGACCTTCGTCGGGTAGGACGAACTTGACAAACTTCCTTCGCAAATCATCGAGGCTATACTGGTTATTATTAGATGACATTGGATTGAAAGGACCACGTCCGACGCTGTAGCCGTGTGTCGGAGGTGACGGCGTGGGGGGCGAGTGATGGTGTGCGAAAGATTCATCAATCGGGGACAGGGTAGTAGCGAGATTAGACGGGGGGTGCAACGCGGCTGAGGTCTGTGGGTTTGCGTAAGGGTGTGTGTTGGAAGAGGCCCCCCTTTTATTGGGCGACGCGGTATTTGTGATATTGCCAGTAGAACCGTTGCGGGCATGAGACACATTAGAAGCCAGAGGGCGGATGCGAGAAGGGGGCGCTGGAGATATAGAACGCGCCAATGGTGTTTTACTTCCAGGGTTACCAGGTCGAGGATCCGCTGGGAGGTGGTGATTAACCCAATTACTACTCGAGGGAGTAAGAAGCCCTTGGCCCTGAGGGGGAGGAGGTGTTGGTTGAGAAGTATAAGCCGGAGCCTCAGATTGTGCAGAATTCGACCAAGAAGGGAGGGTACGCACAGGCGTACGAGCAGGAGGAAGGGGTGGCTGTCCGCGTGGAGGAGGAGGGAGGGGTGGCAGGTTCGCTCGGAGACCAGGGGTAGTCGAGTGGGCACTACTACTTGGGGTATTGAGCTGTGTATTCGAAGGGGGAGTCGACAGAGTGGGGTGAGGTAATGGGCGGATAGGAAGGGTTACAGTACTTCGAGCAGAATCTGGAGGTTGCTCCCGACTGATCATGGGGAGATCCCCTCTACCAGCGTTTCCGTTGAGTTGCAGCGGGGCAGGTCTGACATTTTCGAGACGACGATTGCCTTGCCGATTTGTAGAGCCATCGGACTTGTCAGTTATGGAAACCTTTGGGTCGGTATCAATGCTGTTGCTGGGTTTGTGGTTCGAGATGGTCGCTGAAGGTATGGATTTACCGGCCACCCTTTGTCGTAAGGCTTTTACAGCGTTGAGGATTCTTAGTCTATCACCTATGCTGGAGATGCCCATTTCTTTCAAAGTGATTTGATCAAGCTCCAGAAGAACATCTCCACGGATATCGTTGGCTTTGAAAGTTGCTTCATGGCATCCACACTTGATTTCTGTCAACCATCGAGCAACAGAATCGTCGGTCCAGGAGCGCAGGAAAGCAGAATATGTCATGCCGGCTGGAGGTTCAGATGGAACATATTGGTGATACTTGAGTGGCTGGGGAATGGAGGAACGAGAGTCTGAATGGGCGAGATTGATGAAAGAACGCGAGCTCTGGGAGGACTGGGAGCCGGCGAACTGCATGGTGGGGGATGAGGGAGAAACGGGCTTAGGAGGAGATTGATTGCGGGTGTCTGAAGGATAGTAGGAGTTGGAAGAGATGATTGCCGACATACTGACAAGTCTCGAGGAGAGCTTGGAAGAAAGCAAGGACGAAAGGTGTGAAACTTGACACTGGCGACTCGGAGGCGCCGATAGATATGGAAACCTTGGCAACGGATGTAAACTAAATATAAAAGCGCGAGTGATGGGGTAGGATGTGAGCGGCGGGGAGAGACCAGACTAGACTGCACACATCTGTGGTTTTATATCGTCCAAGACTAGCAAACTCTGAAAAGAAAACAAAGCTTATTGTATTCGACTATAAATAAGCAAGCAATTGTGAGGAGTGGACCTACCGCGCCGGGCCGAGGCAGGGTTCCAGGATGTGGCTATGTCAAACTGCTGCAAATAAGATCGGGCGGCATTGCTGTCCGTTTTCCATCCACTTTTCAAACCGTCACTTTCTATCCTCTGCGGCCCCTTCCCAACCCTTTTATAATTCTTTTTTCTTTCTCTGACCCTCTTTATATTTCCCTCATTCTGCTGTCTTCTTACCCACCATGCGTCTCGCAAAGGCGCTATGCGCCTTACTTCCTTTCTCGTCTTTCGTGTATGCTTCTCCATGGAGGGAGGACCTAGTCAACTACAACCTCAACGTCAACAAAGATGCGACGGACCCCACCCAGTATCAGGCTCAGCGCCCAAACACTACCTACACCCCCTCCCCCCAAAACTGGCGTGCTCTCCCCACCTATACTATCCTCCTCGACAAATTCGCAGATGGCGACCCGTCTAACAACGACTTTTTCGGCACCATGTACGAATTCGACATCCGCGAGACTCAGCTGCGCTTTGGTGGCGATTTGAAGGGTCTGGTTTCACGCTTGGATTACCTCTATGGAATGGGTGTCAGAGTCATCTTCATGTCCGGCACGCCTTTCCTCAACATGCTCTGGCAAGCCGACAGTGAGTTTCTCGTCTTTTTCGTCAATGTCCCTCCAGTGTTCTCAATCTTCCATTTTGTCTTTCCTTCTGTTCGCATAAAGGTTATTCCCCCCTCGATTTTAGCGTTCTCGACCCCCATTGGGGCACTATCGACGACTGGAGAGCAACCATAGATGCCATCCATGCCCGCGGAATGTACTTCATGGCGGATTTTACTGTGGGCACGATGAGCGATCTCATTGGGTTTGAGGGGTGCGTGACTCCTGGCTTCGTGTTCTATAAATGGAATCATGCAGTCTGACCCTTCCGTGCATAGACATCTTAATAAGAGCACTCCATTCAGCTTGAATGAGTATAACGCTGTTTGGAAGAATCCAAATTATATTCCTTGGAATTTCACCGAATATCGTGATTTTCAGGTATGTGATGAATGTTATAACCTCTTGGTCCCAAGGCTAAGCATTACACGCAGATTGGTAATGACCGAAACACATCATGTACGATGCCCAAGTTCTGGCAAGATGATGGAACCGTCGTCAAAGTCGAAAGCAATGGCTGCCTGCAATCCGACTTTGATCAATATGGTGACATGGAGGCTTTCGGTGTCCATCCTGATTGGCAACGTCAGCTATCCAAGTTTGCCTCCGTACAGGACAGGCTTCGCGAGTGGAAACCTGATGTCATGGCGAAAATCGAAACGTTTTCCTGTCTAGCCATCAAGGCCCTCGATATCGATGCAATCCGTATCGATAAAGCCACACAAGTCACTGTCGATGCTTTGGCTGAGTGGGCCTCACACACACGAGCATGCGCCGCTAAATTAGGGAAAAACAACTTTTTCATCCCTGGTGAGGTTACTGGTGGCGATACATTTGGTGCCCTTTACCTGTGAGTCCTTCCTTACCGGAACGTGTTTCATGACCCTTACTTTCTGAAAGGGGACGCGGACGTACTCCCACACAGCTTCCACCGGGTTTCCTAGCGGCCGCTAATGTCACTAAGGATCAAGATGAGTTTTTCTTGAGGGAGGCTCCTCTCAATGCGTTGGACAGTGTCGCATTCCATTATTCCATATATCGTTCCATCTCTCGTTTCTTGGGAATGGACGGAAACCTTCAGGTCGCTTACGACATCGACACCAATTTTGTCACCGCGTGGAACCAGATGTTTGTCACAAACGACTTCCTCAATCCTGCTACCGGTAAGGTTGATCCTAGGCACATGTACGGAAGCAGCAATTTCGATGTTTTCCGGTGGCCCAGTCTCGAGTCTGGAATACAGAAAAGTGTTTTAGCCACCTTTATTGGTTCGCTCGTCATGCCCGGTATTCCATTGGTTTGTTTAGATTCCTTTCAAACTCTTGAACCTTGGCTGATGCCGTACTTTAAATTAGCTATTCTATGGAGAGGAGCAGAATTTCTACCTTTATGATAATGGCGCATCAAACTATCTCTATGGGTAAGGATTTTTTATTCGCATCGTATTCTCGCGAAAACTCACGAATATGTTCAGTCGTCAAGCGATGATAAGCAACCAGGCATGGAAGAGACACGGATGCTACGTCCTAGGTTCGGAGCAATATTTCAACATGCCTCTCGAAAGATCGTTGTTCGGCTGTCAAGACGATTGGAATGCCCTTGACCACTTCGATCCAACCACTGACAGTCGTCTGATGTTTGCACAGTTCAACCATCTTCGCACCGTCTACGGCGCCCTCCAAGATGGGTTCAATCTCGTTCAACGTGGTAATTGGACTTATTACATTGAGCGCCCTGGTTCCAATGGAACGGGCACCGAAATGGGTCTTTGGTCTGTTTCCCGATCAGAACTCACTGGTTATCAGACAGTTGGAGGCGCTTTCAAAGACCAAGTTTGGCTGCTTTTCACCAACGAAAACACGACCAAAACCTACACCTTTGATTGCAAAGGCAAAGACTGGATATCTAGCCCGTATGTCTCTGGTACCACGGTCAAGAATCTGTTCTATCCCTACGAAACCTACAACTTGCAAGATTCGCTTTCCTCGTTCAACAATAATTCAGCCGCGCCTTTCACTGGTTGTTTGCCCTCTGTTACGATGGACCCATACGGATACAAAGTCCTTGTCCCTCTTAACCAATGGGTAGCACCACTTCCCGTTGTCACCAAGTTTACTCCTGGACACGATTATCGCCTGTTGGGTAACAGCAGTTCCGATTCCGTCCCCATCACATTCGAGTTTAACGTCCCCATGGCCTCCTGCGACGAAATTACGAACAAATTGACCCTCAACATGTCATCATCAGGTCATGGTAGCGCTCCAACGATCACCAACGTCAAGTGCGGCGCAGTGCAAGGCACAAATTCTTCGAGTCTGGCGGCAGCGGTTGTTTCCACGTGGGCGTGGTCTGCCACGCTCTCCAATTTCCCAGACGGTGTTCTGACTCTGACACTCAACAATCCGACGTCGGCTGGGAATGGAACCAGTACCGGAGTAAGTTCTTGGTTATGTTGACATGATGGTCTCCTCTGCTGATATTTTTGGTCCAGGCCATTGATCACTTCCTCTTGAGAAAAGGAGCCGCAAATAACGTCATGGTATTCCCTGAAAACGATTACAACGCGACTGATTCTTTCACGATGACCGACGGGAAATATACTTTCACCCACAAAGCCTATGGTGCTGATATGTTCCGTTATTCCTGGAACTTCGGGAAAAACTGGACCAGCTGGGCAAATTGGGAGGACGTCACTACCATCGATCCGTCTGTCTTTAAGAATTCTGCTAATTTCTGGACTGGAAGCCATATTCAAGTTCAATGTAAGTGTCATTACCGACAAAATTTCTCCGGCCTCTGATCCAAAGTTCTGCTGTCTAGATTGGAGTCAAGCTACTTTGTCTACAGCCCATATGGTCCATGCCGACTATGGATACTCCGGATCTCCTCGACGAGTTCCTCAGTTCTTAACGCGTGGACCATTCAACAATTGGGGCTTCGATTCTGGTATCCCGAATCTAATGACATTGAACTCGGATGGAAAGTGGGAGCTCGAAATCATGGGTAGCTGGCCCACTTATGTTCAACTCAATGTCTGGGGCTTCGACGACTACTTCTACGGTGATTCAGATGGTGATGGCGTCCTCGATCGTCTCCCACCCAATTCAGTTGCCCCCAATTACCTCAACATCTCCGCGCCGCCTTCACCTCATCTTTCATGGTCTTTGCTCGTGGACGATTCTACCATGACATGGTCGCTCAAACCACGTGGTCAAGCATCTGTGGGTATCATCATGTACGCGCTTTTGCTCAGTATCCCCTTGATTACCGGTACTTTGGCCGTCCTCGTCTTCATGTGGACCTTCTATGGCATTCGACACAACCAATACGGTGTCAAGGCCAAGAGTCACACCAATTACTTCCCCATCTTTGGGAATAAATCAACCGCTGATCTCAAGGAGGCAACGCCCATGTCAGAGAAGATCTTTGGACACAAACATAACGCCGAAATCATTGGATGGCCAGAAGACAAAAACAAGAGGAGAAAGGTTCTCATTGCTACGCTTGAATACGAATTAATCGATTGGAAACTCAAGGTCAAGATTGGTGGTCTTGGTGTCATGTCAAGTCTGATGGGCAAAGCGATGACGGATGTCGATTTGATCTGGGTCGTCCCCAAGGTCAAAGACTTGGAGTACCCCGCTGGCGATCCTGCTGAGCCTATCGAAGTTATCATTTTCGGCGAACCCTACCTCATCGAGGTCGAGACACACGTTTTGGACAACATCACCTACGTCATCTTGGACAGTCCAGTTTTCAGGACTCAGACCAAGTCTGATCCATATCCCGCTCGCATGGACGACTTGAGCTCCGCCATCTTCTACTCTACATGGAACCAAGCCATTGCGGCCACGATCCGTCGCTTCCCAACCATCGATATCTACCACATTAACGATTATCACGGTGCTCTCGCTCCTATCTATCTACTTCCAAAGGTCATCCCCGTCTGTCTGTCGCTGCACAACGCCGAGTTCCAAGGTCTTTGGCCTCTTCGAACAAAAGAGGAAATGAAAGAAGTGTGCTCAGCGTTCAACATCAGCAAGGAACATTGTACGAAATACGTCCAGTTCGGAAACACTTTCAATCTGTTGCACGCTGCAGCCTCATTCATCAGTGTCCATCAGAAGAGTGTGGGAGTAGCTGGTGTGTCTGATAAATATGGGAAACGTAGTTGGGCTCGTTATCCTGCTCTTTGGACCCTTAAGCATGTCGACTCGTTGCCGAATCCTGACCCGAGTGATATCGCAGCGCTGGATGAAAAACCTCTGGAAGCCCGTGATGTGGAGATTGATCAGGTGGCGGAAGCAGCTCGTCCAGAGCACAAGAGGCAAGCCCAAGAATGGGCCGGAATCAAACAGGACCCCAACTCTGATTTGTTTGTGTTCGTTGGTCGTTGGTCAAAGCAAAAGGGTGTCGATCTCATCGCAGATGTCATGCCATCACTGTGTGTTGATACAGTCTTTTTTCCCGTTTTTACCTTGCTCATTTTTTCCCCACAGACTGGAGAAACGTCCTAGCATCCAACTCATTGCCGTCGGTCCTGTCATTGATCTCTACGGACGATTTGCCGCTGAGAAACTTGCCCGTCTGATGGAACTCTTCCCCGATCGTGTCTACTCGAAGCCAGAATTCACTGCTCTCCCTCCATATCTTTTCAGTGGTGCTGATTTTGCTTTAATTCCTTCGCGTGATGAGCCTTTCGGATTGGTAGCTGTCGAGTTCGGTCGCAAAGGTGCTCTTGGTGTTGGAAGTCGCTTGGGTGGTTTGGGACTTATGCCTGGATGGGTGCGTTATCCTTAGACTTTTTATTCCGCTGCTTTGCTAATTCCATTATTCCAGTGGTATCCTGTTGAATCTAGTGCAACGAACCACATGCTTTCTCAGCTCACAAAAACGATCAAAATGGCCTTGAAATCTACAGAGGAAGAGCGTGCCATTCTGCGTGCTCGATCTGCCGTCCAACGTTTCCCTGTCGTTGAGTGGCGCCAAAGGATGGAAGATTTCCACAAACGCAGTATCAACAACAGTCGTACATTAGCTGGAGCCAATGCCTGGAGAGAATCCGACTGCGATGGTGGAGGCCTTCGCCCTATGGCTGATACTGATGATTGGGATCCAGTCGCACAGACACAACCTACGCAGCCGGAATGGGATTCACGAAGTATGAATGAAGGTGGTTCCCCTGCTGCTTGGAGTCAAGAGTCACTTGCCGTGGGAGGAGAGCAAACCCCCCGCCATCCTTATTCTGATGATGACTACCTCACCCACCACAACCGCGGAAGCGTTGCCCCAAGTATGACCGGAAGCATGGCAGACAGTCCAGGAGGTTACAACAATTTCTTGGAACGCGCGAATCGTACAATAGCCAAAGACCAAAGAAACGTTCCTGACCCTTTCCTCGATCCTGGTCTGACTCCCAGTCGACCATTTGGTTCTCATTCACGCGTCTCTTCCGTCGAATCCATTTCTTCCATTGTTGAAGAAAAGTCGAACTCCCCTCTCAATAAAGCCATTGCTTCAGTTCGTGTCCTTTCTACCTTTTTTTTTTGCCAAATACTGACATCTTCCCCCCAAGTTCACTGATGCCGATGGTGGCGTTGCTTCGGAGTTCGTGGAGAAGCTACAGTCCTTGAATGCCAAAAATTCCGAACACGAGCTTTCCATCGAAAAATTCCTCACCAAAAGCGAAGAAGCCTTCTTTGGCAAAGTTCGCAAAGAAAAATTGTCAACTGCGGCTAGCATCCGATCGTCACAGCGTGATTCGATGTGGGGAACGCCTTCGCCTTCTCTCTATTCCCGTCCAGATTGTATGATAGATTATTCACTCCTCTCTGTTATAATCATCTGATTATTTCTGTAGCACCGAACATGCAAGCATTCTCGCAAGGCGATTACGATGGACCTCTGGCCCACGACGTCAATCAACCTGATGCTGTACCGATGACCGGTCTACAGATCACCATGTCTCGCGAGATTGGAGGGTGGCCTCTCTATACTATTATCATCGGTTTGGGTCAGGTATGGATCACATTCCTGTCATTCATCAAACAACTACTGATATGCTACATATTTTAGATGTTAAGTGCTACAAGTTTCCAAATCACATTGCTCACAGGTCGCAACTGGCAAGACAACATCCAGTTATATGTTCTTGGAGGTGTTTTCCTGGCAGCCACGGCTGTCTGGTACCCAATGTTCAGACTCAAGCCGTCGGTCTACGTCTTGTCTCTCCCCTGGGTATTCTTCGGTCTTGCCTTTTTCTTAATCGGTCTACCGTCAGTCGCTACTGCCCTCCATCCTACTCATCGCGTTCTTTCCAATGTGGCAACGTGGTGTTATGCTATCGGGTCTGCTGCTGGATTCCTCTTCTTCGGCCTTAATTTCGGAGAAGAAGCTGTACGTGTTTCATTTATCATTCAATATCATTTTCTTGGACTAATTGAAATACAGGGAGCTGCAACTGAAGTGTGGACCTTAAGAGCTTGTGTCGTCCAAGGTTCCCAACAAATTTGGGTCGCTGCTCTGTGGTACTGGGGTTATAATCTCAGTGGTCGACCTGATAACTATATCACACCCTGGTGGATTGTTATCGTCGTTTGGCCTTTGGCGTTTATGAGTCTCCTTTTCGCTTATCTTCTACTCTATGGCCTTCCAGGTATGTTTATTGGTTCTTCTTTCTTATACTGAAACTCATGCTTGTACGATACAGAATATTATCGTCAAACTCCTCCCAAAGTACCCCATTTCCTGAAAACGTTATTCAGAAGGAGGCTCGTGCTTTGGTTCCTTGCATCCGAAGTTCTACGTGATTATTGGCTGAGCGGGGTAAGTAATAGTCATACAAAAGCATACAGTGTTTGTTCTCATTCTTTGTCTCACATCCAGCCTTATGGACGTAACTGGACTTTCCTATGGAGCGTGGACATCCCGAAATGGCAGATTCTTATCCTTGTGGTCGTCTTTTTCGTTGGCGTGTGGGCAGCCATGTTGCTTGTGTTAACTCATTTCAGCAAAACACATACCTGGCTGCTTCCCGTGTTCGCCGTTGGCCTCGGAGCTCCAAGATGGTGTCAGGTAAGCCACCCCATTAGATGTAATGAATTTTTCACTAAATTGTTTGCTTAGATGTTATGGGGTACTTCATCTCTGGCCTTGTACATCCCTTGGGCTGGTAACGCTGGACCTTACCTCGGCATATCTTTATGGTTATGGCTCGGTGTCCTTGATGCCATTCAGGGTGTTGGTTTGGGAATGATCCTCCTTCAGGTGAGTGCTTTGGCTTAATAATTCATTCTTTTTGATTAACATTTTTGCAGACCCTCTCTCGACTTCATGTATGCGCAACTTTGGCATTCGCTCAGGTCATTGGTTCAGTGTGTGTTATGATTGCTCGAGCGACGGCGCCAAACGCTGTAGGCCCCGGTTCTGTATTCCCCGATGCGGCAAAATGGGACTTTTCACAAGGGCTTAAAGGTTCGTTTGAATACAAGCAATATGGATGGTCTGTTGACAACATTCACAGGGAGTCCCATGGCTCTACCACTCTTTTGGATTGCGCTCATCTGCCAGCTTGTAATTGTTTTCGGTTACTTCTGGTTCTACCGAAAGGAGCAACTTGGTTGGTTCTTCTTTGAATGTTTTTGTGCTTTTATACTGACCTCTTCCTTCAGCACGACCATAATCGGGCTTCTTATCATCATCACTAATATCTATACGCACAAAACAGAACGATACCATCATACGGACTAACGAATGCCTTTCTGAATCCTGGACATTTTATATATGGAATCTGCTAAACCTGTTACAGTAGTACTTGATTGCTTTGTTTCGCATCTTCCATTCCTTTCTACTAGACACATGCACCCAATATTATAATATTATTACCTCTAGCATTATTTCTCATATGCGCAATATATAGACGGGTTGACCAATGAATCACCCACCCGTCGGTATTTTCTACATCTTGGAAGCTTAAGGAGACGGCATGCTGGTACGTAGATCGAGTCCATCATTTTTTTTTCTTTGCAGAGATACGGAGACGGTCTACATTGACTCTATCAGTCGTTCCTATTAAAATTTGAAAATATCTGCATATACAATAGTACTAGGTGTGCATTAGGTAGCATAATGATATGGTGTCTGTGGTTTGAATGATCGGGAGGATTGTATCGATTGGTCGCTCGTGGGCCTTTTGGTTTCTTGTTTTTCGATATCATTATCAACTGGCATTGTCTCTGGCTGGGCCTTTTGTTGCCGATACACATAGTATGCCAATCCGGAGGAATATCCAATAACTTTGAGGAAAGAAGGATCAATAACTATTCCAGGTGTGAAAGTAATGCATCTGAGTACCTAGAACAGGGATAAACCATGATGTCACGGAGACATATAAGTTTATTAGATTGCACACCGCCACTTGATCTGGGTCTTTAAACCAAAACGTCAGAATAGAGACTGGGCCATGTGATGTACTACAGCATACCTGGAAGGAGGCACCGGAAGGAGGATGTTTTGACCGCAAAGAATATGGCCATCCCTGTATGAGTGAGCATTAGGAAGAGAAGGCGTGCAGCATCAAGCCACGGCCGGAAAGTTTGCAGCAGACTAGTGCCGTTCGGGCAAGCTTGGTTAGCCTACATGCGGAGCGATAGACAGAAAATGCTCACAGAACGGGGATCATGACCACAGTGATTGTATCGATGAACAACATCATTAAGAGGAGAGAACCTGAAGCGGAGAGTCATTTAATCTATTGAGTTAGACCGTCGTTGTGAAATACTGACGTTCGATATGGTTCATGATGGTCCACTGGGAAAAAAGACATAGACAAAGTATAATAATCCACAAGAAGGCAAGAAAGATGATGCAACCTAAGATGCAAATTGGGGTTTCAGAGGAAGGGTCTCGCGTGAATACCTGAAAATACTCACTGAAGGCGATAGCCCGTACTCTCGTGAAGAAAATTGACTGCGCCATAGATAGAAGTCGTAATTGGCAATTTACTGAAGTAGCAGGTTATACACTTGTTGAAGAGTTCAAGAAGAGTTGAAGCCAGTCAATGAGTTGAAGATGGGCGGAATCGTCAAAGTTCGTCAAAAGATAGGAAAGGTCAGACTTCCTGAGTCGACTGTAGGTGCTTAGAAGGAAAAGAGGTATGGTGGTCAACCAGCAAGGAGTACTACTGTGCTCACTGCTGCCACCACCATTGTCCTCCATTCGGCTATTTGGCGCCTATATTTAGAAAACAATGCGACGCGATCGTTGATGCGGATCACATGACAGAAGCACTGTGTACAAATATGGCACGCTGGATTAAAATAGATTTACTCATATCGTGAGAACTTTTATTTTGTCGTCAGTGGACAGTCTATGATATTTCTTGGATATGTCCTTCAATTTCTTGTTCACCTCCGGATTTCTTGCATCGCATCTCGTCTGTTCTGTTTGACCTGAACTTGCGCAGGATATCCAACGCATCTTTATCAACGGCCTTGTCAAACTTCAAAATACAAGTAACAAGGATTCGAACTTAGTCCAACAATGTCTTCAATACCCACTCGAATCGTAATTCGGGTGGCTGCTTTGTCTGCCATGCTTCACGGATACAATAGCCTTGGAGGTCTAGACATAGACAAAATCATACATCAGCAGTATGGTGGGCATCTCCAGTATCTTACCATTCAGGGGTAAGTTAACTTCGTATATGAAAGCCAATCTTTTCTCTCTTACAATCAATTCCACAACTTTAGTCTGGCCCTTGCCTGCCTGACAATGTTAGCCAGCCTGCTATATGAACTGTTCCCATCATTAAGAAGTGAGTGAGCTGTATGACCCAATCCGGTGTCGAGTTCTAACCAAACATATTTACCTTCCAGTCTTACAAGCCATGAAACGATATCTCATGATTATGGCCATGCCTGTAGGTCCTTTTTGCTTCGATCTTGTATCGATACTTGCTTGATTGACTTGACAGCTTTCCGTGGTCATATCGTCAATATATTGGTCCTTAATCATATTTTTACCGCATTTAATACTTCAAGCAGCATCTTCACAACCTCCCTCCTCTAACTCCTCTCCAACGTCAGCTGAATTATTCAGGATACCCTTGAGTCTCGACCTGGCTCTACATGCTGTCCCTTGCGTTTCCCTTGTCCTTGATTTCTTTTTCTTTGAGAAGAAATATGACAATCACGATGTTAAGGTCGGCGCGCCTATCGCCGCTTGTGCATTTTCTTTGTGGTATACTTTATGGGTGGAACACTGTGCACGAAAGAACAACGGAATATGTGAGTGTAGATTCGTTTGTTAGTAAGAATTAACTAACATTTTATCATGACTTTTCTCTCAGTTCCGTATCCATTCTTGACCGATAATGACTTAACAGGCCGCATTGGCATCTACGTTGGGGCTACATTTATAGCTATACTTTCCTTCAGGCTAATAAACTATCTACATCGTTAACTCGGAGGACTGAAGGAATCACTGATAATCGTACACTGTGTGGTACCAACATCATGTCCTATAGATTACCGGATAATTTACTGGAAATCTGGCCTATTGTTAACTTCCTCGGTCCCCAATTTTACTCAGGTAAATATCTTCTACAAAAAGCTGTACAGCGCACGAAAGGAAACATAACGGCAAAGTATATCGTGGGAAACTAATAGTGAATGCAAGCCCACCATACGATGTCTGTTAGTACTTTGCATTCAGAACTCCTTTTCAAACTCGATGTAACTTGGATATAGCTGTCACTGTCACTGTCGACTTTCACTGCCTTTAAACCGGGGCTCTCTTGTTATGCCACCTTCCATTCCTGCACTCCCAGCTCATCCAGTTTTTTCCGTTATTGAGCACCCTGGATGTCGTGAATATCGTCTTCAAAATCGGGTCCTGGTCAACAATGGCTCTAGCCAAGCGTCTCCTTTCTCTCTGAAATTCCCTATGGTCTTCCTATGTCTCGCCATAGGTATTCAAACTGTAAAGTAACAATTAAACCGTAACAACTCATTGACTCATTCAATATTTAGCTCTCTGGCATTCTGTTCTATGCAACTGTGGCCGTCGTTTCTGTAATTTTTATCAGAACGACTATATTAAGTGTTCTTTATGGTGCGATTTCCCTTCTCATTGCGAGTCCATTAGAACTTACTGGCCTTTGAAGAATCTGTGATTTTGTTACCACCACATGGGATCCAGCTAGAGACGCATCGCGGGTTACGTTTCATGGCACCACTATTCTCTAGTAGACAGTTTATTCCATCTACTCGTCTGGATGGAGTCATTATCAACGAGGGGCTAAGTGGCTGGAACGTGCTTTACTATCTGGCATTAGTCCAACGATCTCCTTCGCAGACTTACGAAATGAAAGTTTTATTCCGAGTATGTTTTGCCTCTCTTCTGTTCTAATTCAGATAATTGATATCAGATTAGCACCTCCTTCCACCTCATTCCATACTTCTGCAAGTATACGAAGGGATACACGAGATTGTCCTATACAGTCCCACAGCTAAAACAGAAAACATTTACATAGAAAACAATATGATGGATTAAGTGACTAAAAGTTTGAAATCAACGACAGGGCCTTCTCAGTTCGTCAGCGCAAGGGTGTGTGCCCTTCTTCACTTTCGTAGGCACTCAAAAGTTCATCATAACCCTCATCATCACCTTCCTCTGCTGCACTCTCTCTTCTTGCCCGAGGCTCTCGAGTGTCCGTCGAGGTTTTTCGAGATCGTCCAGAAAGCTTTCGGGGGCGTTCCTCTTTGTATGTGTCTGTGGACAATTTCCTAGGTCGATCAATATCCCCAGATGACACCTTTCTTGGCCGCCGTGGAGATTTAGGGATTCCTGTCGATTCGTCCGAATCAAAACTGCTGGCTTTCGGTGTCGCAATGTTTTCAAAGTCCTCTCCAGGCCATTCAACTTTCAAAGTGGAAGGACTCGGTGTCTTCTGCTCAGCTGGCATCCGCACAGTCTTATCCTCTTGGATTTGTAAGTTTGCCGGTCGAGGATATCGTTTAGAACGAACTCTAGGGGCTCTAGATGGTATGTTGACTAATCCAGAGTTTGGAGTATCTTCAGAGTCTTCAGCATTGTCTTCTGTTTTCTTCCACGATGGAGTGCGGGTAGGCACTGGGCGTTCGCTAGACGTTGCGTCCGAACTGTCATAACCTTTGCCCCCGTCGTTCAAACTACCTGCTACGATAGCAACAGGTTGATGAAGAACACGTTGGGCCACAGAGCCCATTGCATCAGCCTGTTCAGCAGCAAGGCTACTTTCCTGGAGAGGTGATTTTGCATGAGATGGGGGACTATGGAATCCGGAAGAAGTAGACGAGTTCCTAGAAGAAGGGCGAATACGGTCGACGCGGAAATTGGGGGCCATTGGAGAAACAGAACGACGGTTGAGGGAGACGATACGACTGGAACCCGCGTCAGAGTCCCTATCAGACCGACTTGATTTTGGAACACGTCCAAAGGCATCAGAAGGCGACAAAGATGATACGGATGATTGGGAATCTCTGTGGAAATGCTGGCGCTTCGATTTCATCACTTCAGCCCATTCGTCGACATCGGAAGTTGAGGTGCCAGCACTAGCAGAGCGTCTGCTAAAGGAATCGCGTGTACCGGGGGTGATGAGGGAGGATGAATTGAGGAACAAAGGCCTTGGTGCAGACTTGGGGGTCGTGGGTGTCCGCCCTAGAGCAACTAGAGATTTTGTTTTTTCAATCAGGCCCCCACTTATTGGCTGTGAACTTTCTGGCGGGCTTTTGTATGCTGTATCAGGGGATGGAAATGAAGCGGGAGGGGAAAATATTCTAGGCGAGTCCAGAAATGGGAGCGAGCCCCGCCTTTCGTGATGGTTGGATTGTATTGGAGATGACACGCCTTGTTCACTGCCATTGGAAGTAGTCGGGGCACTGGGTTTATTCATTCCCCATGATCCTAAAATTCCTTTAACGCGCCAATTCGTGCTGACTTTAGACCAAGTTGCGACAGCATCAGAATCCTTCAACTTCTCCGCATAGCCCCAGATACTTGACGACGCTGGCGGTGGGGCCGTTGACCGAGGTTGGTCCTTATCGTCTTTGAAGTCTTTGGATGGCACAGGAGGAGTGGGCGAAGGGGGAGTAGATGGGCTCTCGTCCTCCATGGCGGTTCTGTTTGTGATCCCTCGCCACACAGAGTCAGTGACACGAGAGGCCAAATTTGTTTGGTAAGCAGCATTAGATGTCTCAGTTTCGTTACCATCCGTATGATCCTTGCTATCAGGGTTGCCATTCGTTGAAGCGGTCTCTGTGGTTGGATTCTGAGTTGAGAAGCCTTTCCACATGTTGACCTTCAGTCGAGCTCCTAGGCTCAAGGCAGATTGTTGGACAGTCGGGGCGGACTCCTGTTCTCGACGTTGAGCTAGATCCGCGGCGGTTTGAAGAATCCTTTCAACACCTCCAACGTATCGGGGGTTGTAATTTTGCAAGAAATAAAGCATTTCCATAAACGAGTCTTGTGGAGTTCCTGGTGACTGGGCCCCAACCTCAGTGGTCCAAAGACTGCGCGTGGTCCGACCACCACTTCCCATCCTAAAAATCCAATTGTTCAAAAAATACAAATATCAAAACATGTGCAAAGTACCTAAGCAAGTGGTTCTTTGACCTGAGAAGCATGCTGGTGCAAATATCGATCAAGTAGTCGAGCTTCGGATATGAACCTCTTTCCCTTGGAGGACGAGAAAACATTGCATCCCAAATCTTGAAAAGGGACGGCAACGGCAGGGTATGTGTAAGCATTGGCATTAGCCATCGACTGATAAACCATTAGCAGCTTCCCAAAAGGACGCATACATGGAGCTTACTAGGAATAATGTGGAAGAGAAGGGTCGAGGCTTCTTGTTTCCTGAGAAAATTCGTTAGTGTGTTGTTGGGGGCATATGTAATGATATAATTACCAGTTCAGCAGAAAACTCAAAGTCAGCCCACGCAACGCGTCCACTAAAGGCCTTCATCCAAAGACTTCCATCATCCTCTTCTAGTCCCGAAAATTCTGCCAAAACCGCTTCCAGGAGCCAGAAGGTATCGGCTTCTACATGTGCAATCTCATCAACATCCACCTCTTGGTTCAATGCTGAATACAAAGGCACCAAGATAGACGCAGTGTGATAAGAGGGACTTCCTGGGTTTATCGCGTTGTGAAGATAAAGCAAGCGAAGTAATGAGGAGCAATGTTGTGGATGGGCATTTCCAAATAAGCAATCCCTTGACGCCAGCAGAGTCCTCGACGTCTTGTCCTCTGTATTGTTAGAGTCAAAGTCTGTGAGTGAAATTCCAGGCGTAGCATTGATGTCGGATTCAAGGCGAATTTCAGGAGTGGGGTTCATGGTGGGCGTTTCATTAGCGCGATCTAGGATGGATTTCAGCCGTATTTCCAGCTCCCTGGCATACAGTATCTTCGTAGATGTAGGCGAATTCTCGTACAAGGGACATGAACTGGGCGTATCAGGGTCGTCTTCGAGCAGAGAGAATGTGTTTCTCGGTAAACCAGAGAGTTGTTTGTAAACTGAAAGGAGAGTATCGTCCAAAGAGGAATGATCCTGGGGCATAGTGGTAAAGGGCAGTAACAACCGTCGTACAAGATCCTAGAATAATGACATCAGTCGATTAACTTGGAATAATGCATTCCACGAACGTAATAAGAGTCTCTGTGCTTCGTTGATTCGGCATTCCAAGTCGCCTTTTTGGTAGATATAGTACCAAAAAACAATCTGCGCCGCCTGATTGGCCAACAATTCATATATTGATGTTTAGGATACTCACTTCCAGATTCGAGGACGCAACCAAGCTGGTTCGTCAGGTATGCCTCGCATGCAAAGCCGCCTCAATTCTGATAGATCAACTGGCGTATCGGTTTCAAGATCCAAAATTTCAGATAGGGCATTGATACTGTTTTTTTTTTTTTTAGAAACTGAAGGCAATTTTGCAATCAAGACGCACATATAGGGAGGCGCAGGTTCTGGAGACCAAGATATTCCATAGGTTTGGACAATTTCTTGCATGTAGGCGTCCAGTTGAAAGGCAGAGGGGATTGGTGAGAAAATGGATTTGAGAACGCGTTTGGAAACATGATGGTCACGGTTTCCTGCTGCTGAACGAGCAAAGTCGGGACCAACGCAATCAATTAAATATTTTCGAACAGCATCGAGGTCTATCATATGGTCAGAACAAGAGAACGTCAACATAGATATCCCCGACCTTTAGAATGGACATATGGAGAGGCGTATATAATCGTTGAGGCGGCTTCTATCATTACAGGGCTTGGAGGGACACTGGAAATCAATTATGAGAAAAGAATTGCCCTTCCAAAAAGCAAAATCACCCACTGGCGTTCAAGTTCATGGAATCTCTCCAGCAGGATCCCTATTTGCATTTCTATTTCCTCCAGTAAATCGCCATACGCCTCGTCCATGATCAACTTTTCGGCCTTTTCGCGAGCCAGGGGCACATTGTTTCGCTGGATCAAGGTCGCAATGTCGGTACGAGTAATGTTCGCCTGCGAGTCGTTTTTGGCCTGGATCTGCCCTAGACGTTGACTGGTCAAACGAAAATGCGACTTTTGGCGCTGTCAGTGGCCTGTATCTGAGGAGAAAACGGAAGGTCTGTACCTTGACAGCGACCGAATCAGACTGCATGGTTGGACAGAATTGTTCGAATGGACTCTTCGAAAAGAGGGTCGATTTTGGGAGGACTTGATGCCCACCTCCTCCAGGCTGGTTGTGCAAAAGTGATACTTAGCGGCGACAGAGACTGCGAGCGGCACCAGCAAGTTCGACACCTAAAATCTGTCAAACTGTTGATGGCACGTGGGAATACTTTCGGAGGAGTTGAGGACAGGGGTAAATGCAAATAGTCGGATAAAGTACACGGAATCAAGGTAAAATATAATGAAGCTACCAGAGAGATAATAGTATATCTCTATACGAGCAGTTTCTTGTGTTTCTGGAGGAAAAATAAGGCTGATACATAGGTATTCGATGAATACAAGAAGGCACCGAGTCTCTGTTTTAATTTCAACTCAATTTAGCCCATCGCTGACGTAATCTACCCAACTGCTTTACGTCCAGGCTTCCGAGCTTCAGCTTGGACTCTCAATATCAATCCTTCTCCATATCTACAAACACTTCACGATGCTTGGAATAGAAGACTATGGCAGCGACAGCGACTCAAGCCTTCCAGAATCCTCTAACATGACTTCAAAATCTGCCCCTAAGCCCTCTAAACCTCAGCGCGCCCCGAAAAAGATTACAATATCATTGCCAACCCTTTCCTCCTCAAAAGATGATGACTCCAAGGATTTGGAGAGCGACAGGCCCGTTAAAAAACAAAGAACGGCCGCAGGGTCTTCTTCGCTATTTTCCATGCTCCCTGTGCCTAAGGAAAGTAATCCATCGACCCGACCACAGTCACGCGTTCTTGGTGGAGGTTCCGGTTCTAGTCTATCGTTTCATGCTGCCCCTCTCATCGACAACACAAAACTTGCTCCCCATGATGAAGAGGAAGACAATGCCCCATCTACCAAACAGAATGTGGCCCTTGATGAGCCACAGCTTTCATCTGCCACACTTTTCCGGCCGACATCGGTAGGCAAAGGGAAGAAAAATATATCAATAGAGGAAACGAGTGTCAATCGACCCTCAGTTCGACCTCAACCTCAGCCCGTCGCGGCCCCTTCCACATCAGCCCTCGACTTTTTTTCGTTGGGTACGCAATCTCATCATATATGTCCCCATTCCGTAGTCATAAATTATTATAGGTTCCGCCAAATCGAATCCAACCACGTCTCAAACCTCTCCCCAGGCGTCAACTTCATCTTCCACTCTAGCCGCATTTTCATCAGCACCCGACCTACCGACATATGAAATTCCCGAACCAACACCGACAGACCCATATCCCGGGTATTATCAATTACCATCTGGGACATGGGCAGCGTATGATGTCGAGTATTATGGAAAATTCATGAAGAAATGGGAAAATGAATACAATGCTCATGTCCGGGCATTGGAGAAAGGGACGATCAAAGGTTTCGAGGGTTTGAAAGATGCCGCAGTTGAAGAGATCGATGCATTGAAAGAAATGGAAAGGGCCAAAAAGGAAATTCAAGAGAGAGAAGCGAGGAAAGCAGTCACACAAGGTGCTGATGGAGGTCCTGTTGCCCCCAGGATGAATATCAACGTATGTATCTCGTTATCTCTTTCCTGCGATCAGCTCTAATCGAAGGCCAGGCGAGCAAAACTAGCGGAGTGGCCCGGTCAAGGCATCAACTCTCCACCCTTTTGAAGGAAGCGTACGAAAACAGAGAAGCCCTGGAAGAGAAGATTGCCCAAGGCAAACGAAATCGGAAGGAAGCCGGCAACAAATATGGTATATTTCAAGTTCTTCGACAATGATACGGTCTCAAACAATATTTTGTCAGGGTTTTGATTTTTGATGCTTGTAATGTCTACGATATCTGCAATCTGCCAGTCATTCCAACAACCCCGTCCTCGTTAATGCACCACAAGGAGAAGTTGTTTTCGTCAACACGGTGTCCGTTAATGGTCAGTCTTTGGTTGACGAATAGGGGATTTGTTGCACGGTATTCGTATTGCTGGAATTTGAGACCTGGGAAGTGGTGGTTGACCGTTTCCAGAAGCATTTGGGCCGTCAAAGGGCCATGCACAATCCGCTCTTGAAGAATATGAAGACGAATCAGTACACTATACATTATTTTCAAGTAGACAATCACCCACCGGGATATCCTTCCTCCTTTTCACAATATTCCTTGTCAAGGTGGATGTGATGTGCGTTGAACATCAACGCTGAATATCTAAACAGAGTCACCGGTGACGGTGTATAACTAAATGAGAAGTCCACCCGAGTCGGAATATCCTTGACTTTCAAAGCATCAGCCTGATGAACGGAGGAATGGGGGCTGGAATTACAATACCTTCCCGGTCGAACTTTTTCTTGATATTCGCAAATATTTCTGCATGAAAGTAGACATGATCCCTTTCTTCCGTGACCGCTGCTGGTTGATTATTTTGTCTATATTCAATCTTTTGAGAAACGAAGATCATTGGTTTTCCCTTTTCAGACCCTTTCTCTACTGCATTTGCGACTGTCGAGATGGCTTGTGTCCTTGTTCCCACCAGTAGAGGGCTCTCGTTGTTCCACGCTATCCTGCCCCCTGCCCACATTCGTTTAGTGAACGGGGATGGTGGAGATATGTCCTCGTCTGTCCCATCTCGTCGAAGTTCCTTCTCTGGTCGACGAGCGTGGAAGAAAGCAAGATGATGACCAAAGGGAAGCTCGTCTCCTGCTTCAGGGGCTATGTACGGTGTCGCAGAACCATCACGGGTGGGAAGCGTAATGTAGAGGTCAGAAAGGTGTTCAACACTAAGGTTGTCCGTGGACGTTTGGATTGGTGGCTTATCCTTCCATTGGTTGAGGAGTGCTCGATCGGAGGGGCGCAAGTAGTCTGAGAGCGTCCTTCGAGATGTGAATAGTCCAAAGGGTCGGGACAGCGTTATTCCTGTGCTTATTTTGAAAGGGGCGCTGAGGACACTGTGAGACATGGCTTGCATGGAGTCTGTAGCTCACTGAAATACCTATGTACGAACAGTCATGTTTTCAGTTTCAAGTCAACAATGGTCGAGGTGGGAATTTTAGGAAAGTCATGAGATTATTCTCTTATTTGATCAAATGCTTGCTACCTCGAACAGAGTTGGTTTCGACCTCTTCATGATCAGTGAACACAACGATCAGATTCTAGTTATTAGTAAACTGGATATATAGTTAATATAAATAATAGTTGTTTAGTGGTATCCATGATTTCCGAGTCTGAAGCTGAAGGCTTAACCTCCGAAGCAATCTACTATCCTACTTCTCCCCTTGCGCGACACTGGTGGACCTCCGTGGTTCAAACCGCGCAGCGTAATGTCCATAGGGACTGAGGAAGGCACCCATGCCTTCGTGCACTTCAACGTGGAATTCTTCGAATGGATATGGTTCGCCGTCAACGGATAAATAACCGCGTTTTTCCAACGGTTTAATGCGATAAGCATGAGCCTTTACATAGTGAATCTATGATGATAGAAGTTTGAACAAATGCGGGTCATACAGAAACCAAGAGACCTACATGAGGATGCCAGTACACTTCGCCTTTGGGGGCGCCATCCATCGCCGCAACAACATCGGTTCTGGAAGACTGGAAGAATAATGAAGGTCAGCATAGTAAGCAACAAGATAACAAGTCTTATTACCCTAGCCATTGCCATCACATCAACGAGCCCATCGTTTGGAAGAGAAACAGGGAAAGCCATGAAGTCACTGCAGATGATTGTTAGTTGTAAAAATCAGGTGGAAAATCGGATGCTCGTATACCGTCCGACATAAGGCCCCTTTCCACCATATACATAGAGAATAGGTTCTTCGAAAGTGGTCCAACCTTCACTATTGACCTGGGAGTGTTTGAGAGATGGAAGGTGCTTGGTGTAGTCTTTGTCTTTCTCAGTCGGTTCCGGAGTTGATACAATAGTGTTCAAGCTGCTTTGGCTGGAAAGGACTGTCTCGGCCATTTTATCTTTATCAGCCTCAGCTATTTTCAAAGAAAGCTCTACAGGACAGGGTTTGAACTTGACGACTGTCTTTCCCGTTAATGAACGTCCCAGATGCAGCTAGATGGAATACTCACGTCCACGTAGAAGCCCATATATGAACCTAGAGTCTCCCATCCATCGGAGATTTTCAGTGCCAATATCGAGGTCCGCCATGAGGCCGATTGCTTGGGACATAAAAGATATGTTGCGCTTTTCACCCTGAGTGAATGAGAACAAGTCGACTTTCATCGGTTTCCCTAGATTTTTGTTCACGACGTGGTCTAGAAAGCACAACTAAGACACGAACCTTTAATGGCATTCAACGCAGCAGCAACTACGTCGAACCCATCCTGTCGAAGAGCGATGAACTTGAATGTGTATGATGTATAAACGATAAAGTCGACCGTACCTCGATACCCAAAAGGTTTAGTGATAATCCGTTCCCAGAACCTGTTGGTATTGGGGCTATTGGCGTCGAAAGTGCTTCCAGAGGACTCGCGTGTTTGCTAAAACCATTCAAAATTTCGTGAACTAAGCCGTCACCCGAGACGGTTATGACGGCGTCAAACTCCAGTGGTAACTTGCTTGCTATATCCATGGCTTGACCTTGGTGGGTGGTATCTATGGCAAACTCTGCATCAACCATTAGAAACGGCACCCGTAGGACGTACAGAGAATTTCAAGGGAGCAGCCTGCTGTCTCGAACAAGGGCTCAATCTTCTTCTTGAAAATGGCAACCCCTTTTTTCTAAAACCGACCGAATGAACAAGCAAAGCATATATATTGGTTATTGACTTACCGTTCCTCCGAATGGGTTCACAAATACCATAAGTCGGCGGGAACGCCTGACACCGAGATCTGGACAGAATTTCAGAGGGTGTTTCAACCAGAGAACAAGTCCTGCTGACCGTCGTATGCTGACTTCATGACTATCTCGACCCATTGTGCTGCATTCTCAGAAAGAGTCTCATCAACTTCGCCTTCGATGATATGCATCTCCATTCCCTTCTTCTTCTTCTGCTTGTCCACATAAGCGACTAACAGTTTTCTAGATTTGACGTTGAAAGATGCCTGTATGACATTGCGAAAAGGAACGTCATGACGGTGGTGATGCTCATTCTGTTTTGCCTCTGTAGAAGTGTTATATCTCTGCTTAGCAGTGATTTTGACCAGAGAAAGCTCCTACTATTAGGCTTCTGAATGATGAGATGTGTTTCACTATACGAAAGATTGACACGGGATAGAGGCGTTGTTTGGATGGATATTTTAGTGTGCGTCATGAGAAAAGGTTGAGGAGAGTTTCCTGGTAAATTCTAAAAGTCAATATGCTGGGTACAGGCGTTCTAAACGTTGATGAACACGAACTTGACCGTCAGAAATATTTGTGGAAAGTCAAGTGGGGCCGTTGTATTGATCCCGATCCCGATCACTCGAGCATGGCACGGAAATAGCCGAATGAAACAAACGACGTCACTGGGTCACCGGCAACGGTCAGATCATGATAATCGTCGAGTCCTCATTGTATTGAACGGTGAACAGCTCAGCAACATGTCCTCCTCTACGGTGCACAAAGTAGCGCAAGCTGGATTTGGTACTGGAACCAATGAACTTTATGATAGGTGGGCTGATAAACAACCTAACCTCCTTACAGTACTTGTTCGATCTACTCATTTTCTTTGCTCATTCTAGGAGCCGACCGACATATCAACCCTTTTCTTTGGACTTTATCCGGGAATCGCTGAATGTCACTGGACCCATCAACATCGTCGAGTAATTTCTCATGAATTATTGTAGGTAGCGTTTACTGATCTTCAACACTTGAACACAGAATTGGTGCTGGGACAGGAATCTTCACCCGTGCGATACTCGCTGATGAGAAATGGAATTCGTTAATAAAGGAGTTAAAGGCTAAAGAACCCAGCGATGGCATGAGGAAAGTCTTTTCCAGAACCGTCTTAGACGACCGGATCTCTATATCCGAGGGATACTTCCATGATACTGGTGTGGAGGACGGGTGGGCAGACCTCATCGTAATTGCACAGGTGTGTTGAGGGCTCTGAGATGATCTTTCAAGCAATTGATATAACCAGGAGCACTAAGGCCTTCCACTGGTGTCCAGACTACGACGACGCTGTCACAGAATTTTCTCGCGTCCTTAAACCCAATGGAACCCTCGCTTTGATCTGGAATCTCGAAGACAGGTTTGTTGGCATTTCCCCCAAGTTGTCGAATTGCTGCTTATCCCTCTTCTGAGCAGGGACAGTGCTGAATGGGTTGGTAAAATCAGAGACACCATTGAGGTCTTTGAACAAGGAACGCCTCAATTTCGACACGGATATTGGCGACAAACCTTTGACACTCCCTCCTACAAGCAAAATTTTGAACCACATTCAGAGAAAGTCTGGCAATACCATATCCCAGGGACAAGGGAATCAGTCGTGGACAGAGCATTAAGCAAGAGTTACATCGCAGTATTGCCAGAGAATCAGAAAAAAGAAGTTCAGGACAAAATCAGGAGCATTGTTGACCTCGACAAGAGTAAAGTTTGGATTGATGAGTCGAAGGGCATATTTGAATATCCTTATAAAGTTTACGTGGTTCTCACTCAAAAAAAGTGAGAAATAGTCCTGGAAATAGAGAGCTCCATCATCCATGACTGATTTGAATGGCTGAATGCTTGTGATACGACAGAACCAATGTTTCTAGTAGTAGCACTGCTTCAATACCGTTGCGTTTCAACTTCGAGTTGGGTTCGAGCATTCATAATTTAATGTGAGGGTCTATGCCACATAAAGGTACACAACGATCAACACATACATTCCCAATGAGGAAATGAGTTCAGAACAAGCGCGTCTAAGTACCCTCAACGCGATTGTTGGAGTTCTCCATTTCCATGCTTTCTCATTACTGACTTCCGAGATGGCCACATTTTCTCCATCACCAGCTCCACGCCGCTCTTCAAGGCTTCAAACCCGTGGTACTTCACCAACAAAAGTCCAACGTCCCCATCGACTCGCAGCCACCCCCACTCCAATACTCAATGACAATAACTCAATCGCGTCGGGTATGGATATTGACGACAGAAGCTCCATTGTGACAGACCGTAGTCTGTCTAAGATAGGGGGAGACATGATTTTTGCGAAGACAGACGAAATGTCTGTTTCATTCTACGCCAACCTGCCGCTGGAGGTCAAGCAAGTTTTGAAAATCTCGGGTCAGTCCATAATGGTTGCCTTGGATTTCTAATTGTATTCTGAGCCTTCACAGACTTCAGTAGAGATCTTTACTCAGGAGAAATTGACACGTTGACTGGATTTGCGCTCATAACTTCTTCGCAAACGTGTTTCGTTTGGCAACATGCCCAAGTGCGCACTTTATCTTTTCAATCATAATCAGCCCATTGACGTTTACTTATGTAGGCCCTAAGGGGTATTCCAACATGCTACATTTTCTCTTCGCCAGATGGAGCTTTGTCGTCCAGACCCCCGTTGCATGTTCTCGTTCCTCAAGGCATTTCTCGAGAACCAGGTTTAATTCTCGTTTCTGTGACTGGGCAAATCAGATTCTGGGATAGCATAGGCATAGGACTTGCCGGAGGAGATAATTTTGTTGAGTCCCATCTGGATGGCATGGTTGAGGACGAAGACGTTACGAATCTCATTCGTGCTGATGTGAGTTATAATCTTGTATGGTGATACCTTGGGCTCATAGAAGGACCAGGCCCAAACATACATCCTTTCAACATCAACCGGACGGTTTTTCCGCCTTACCCTCACCTCAGTCGGAGGAAAGCACCATTTAATCAGTCGATGTTTCGCTCGTTCTTCCCGACCCCTTGCCCGTTTCTTACCTTCATTGTCTTCGTTCCTTTCCTCTGCTTCCTCTCCCTATGAAATCAAGGGAAAGCCTGGTCACATACATGCTGTCTCCCTGGGCTCAAGTTCCGCATCAGGCGATAGAGAACTATGGGCTCTCGCCAATGGACACCTTCAACACTGGAGAATGGTTTCCGAAGGATCGGAAGACATGGTTTCGGACATTGACTTGATTGAGCTTTTATTATCTCCAGTTCAACGGAAATTTTCTCCTTTTAACGGAGACTTAGAATTTTCTGATCTGGCGGTGTTCGAGTAGGTGACATAAATTCATCTGAACGTTGACACCACTGACATGCACCACTTCAGCGGCCAAAACCTGGTTATTCTAATCTCGTACTCAGGAAAAGATACTGCAGATGATTTCCGACGCTTGTATGCTTTGGCCGAACTAGAACCAACTGGAAATACATTCATTGTCAAAGAACTACGTAGCGTCCCATACCAGACGGTGTGAAAATTTTTGTATCTTATCAAGAAGCTTCATTAATTCTTTGGTAGACAAGCAAACCAGGGCCCCCAGTCCACCCAAGGATAAAGCTAATCTACTCGGGATCCATTATTAGTGTGCAGTTTGGTGATGCTGTCGCACTCTGTGCTCGAGGTTAGAATTGGTTTCTATGTCACGTTTAACTAATGCACATTGCGATTCTAGGTTCAGAGTTTCGTGATCGCTTAGAGTTGAAGGGAATCAATGACAGAACTCTTGGTGTTGGTGTCAGTTTGTCAACAGATCAGTTGTTGATTTTGACTGCCAATTCAATGATGAAAGTTGCATTGGACCTTGGAAAGATCCAAGGCTTTCATTCCGAGTACGGAAGTTTGATTCAACTTTTATGAATATCTTTCTAACGGATTTCCACAAATTTTAGGACGGGTCATACGAATCTTGTTAAATCTATCATGATGCAGGCAATCATCTATGGGTCTTCTCCTCTGGTAACGGTTTAAGTTTTCGAATAATTTTCTTTGTTAACATGGAACACAGAATCCATTGCGGTTCAGCTTTCCACCTGAACTGAGCTCGGGCGCATTGATGAATGCGGCTCAACAGCTCAGTGAGGCCGTTTTGAAATCTGGTACGTCGATCAAATACTACCATCTCTTACCACGATGAGGTTAAGGGCATTTTTTCTAGATCCTGAGGTAGTGCGTCAGAGCCCTGACATGACAATACAGATGACGGGTCGTAAAGAACGTCTCAGTTGGCTGATCGGATTTATAAACGAAAATGCTGCTCTGGAAAAGGTTATTTACACTTTCAAATTCGGCGCTGAGCAGCGAAATTAATCTTTTTGAGATAGATAACGCAAGATTGTCGCCAGCGACTGGCCACCGATTCAGAAAAGTTATATGCTTGCCACCAGCTTTGGTCAGACTTCAATCAGTCAATATCGTGAGTGTGTTATTGTTAATTCAGGTTTACTATGGCGATTAATTACCTCCCCAGCAGTCCAAACAGCGTTTTGAAAGATGCGATTGTCGCCCACATGGAAGAAATCGGAGACACCTCTCATGAAGATATTGTACGAACCTTCTTCAGAAGAAGAATTGCCGACATCGGTGGCGTAATCCAAAAAATAAAGGATATCGTCATACATTCTTCCAAATCAAGATCATCCGGCACCAACCTCCCTCGTTCCCTGTCTTCTGCTATTCGCATCGTCGTGGTGAGCACTTAATTTTAACCTCGTTTTCGCTGGTCTCACCCACACCGTATGTGTAGACCCTGCTCAGGTCGTCCTTCGATTATCGAGCATATAATCTTCAAGTCTATGGGATAGACCTTCCAATGAAGGATCCTTGGTCAAGTAGTCCTGGGGTCATCGATACTCTGCGGGCATTGTTTGATTTGACGACTGAAACCCTGAAAATCAACCATGGAGCATCTGATGACGATAAGGCGATAGATTCTGAATTTTCTTCCCTGGCCGCTGTCCTGTTGCGATCGCTCAAGGAAAGGGTGGACTCACTTGAGCTGTAATTTTTTTTAAATGAAGTCTTGACCTGTTTTACTGATTGACATGTAGCACCAACAAAGATCAGCCCGCCGCGTTGGAGTCAAAAAAAGAATTCTCCGATCTACGGCCAAAGATATTCGAAACATTGCGTGCGTTCTCCTTGTGTTCGATGGTCTCGTGCAAATACAATCTGATCAATTTTTGCAGGCCGCTTCAGACATGAAAAGGATGCGTTTTCGCTTGCAGAACAATATCAAGATTATGCCAGTCTAGTCGCATTGTGCCACCAAGACACTGTTTATCCTCCCCAAAGTAACCCTCATGGTTCACGAATACGAACATACATCCAACTCTATAACGAAACTTTTACCTCGGAGTTATTCCGATGGTATATTCAAAATGGTTTGTTTTCTTGTTATCCCCTGAACCTAAAGAAAGAAAAAGCTTAAGTTTATTTGTAGGTGAAATTCGCACTATGTTCAGCGAAAACGCCCCTGCTGGACCCGAACACCTCAATAGATATTTCGAAAATCAAGCGAACCGGAATATTGCGATTAGTTGGATCAATGACCTTGCCAATTCAAACTATAGTCATGCAGCGTTTGACCTCTTCAAAGATGCTGAAAACACTGTGAACCTTGAGGGAAGACATGTAAGCTTCCTTACACTCAGTACATCGTATTTGATATAACATTCGCAAAGCTTATGCTTAGCATAGGCAAATTATCGTATTTAGCGAATATACAGGAAACAAATGCGGCGGACGTGCCTATGCAGGCTAATGGACCAAATCTAGATGGTACTTTATTCTCCCTCATTTTGAGGTCCTGGCTAATGCCTTTTCTCCCAAAAGCATTCCATGACGCACTTGACTTCGTGGATGTTTTGGAAGACTTGATCCAGGAATTCCGCTCTGTTCTCCTTTCGGTGCGGACGCGACAATCTGTTGATGGCCAAATAGAAACCATCATGAAATCAAAGGGCCAAAAATTGGAGAATAGGAAGGGATTCAGTTATGTACGTTGGTGCAAGTGCAGCGGTGGCTTCTTTTGACCTTTTTTTTTAGGTCTTGAAAGACCTCCTTCGAACATTGTTGAAAGGAGAGGCATTATCAGTTGAGGATACTGTTGATGTCCTTACTCTCAAGGATCACTCTGATTCTGTGGAGGGTTTTGCGACAAGTATCCATCTCCTTGCGTCTGCTCCTGATTCTTCCGAGGATCAACCCTCCAAGGGCAGAAAAGCAGCAGACATTCCTATAGTGCGCAAACGATCTGCAATTAGGACCGTCTGGCGACGAGTTTATCTTCATGACAAGTAAGATCTTCCCTTTCAAAACCTGTTTGCTGTTTGCTGAACTCGAAAAGCTGGGACGCTTTGAAGGAAACCTCAGATATGTCGGACTACGAAATCAATGAGCGTTATCGAGAAACTGCTTTGTTCCAAACACTCTGTTCTGTCTTAACAAGGAGCGAAGACCATTGTATTCTTAGTCCGGAGGAAGCTGTCGATGTACCCTCATCTCAAGAAATCAGCTCTCGGTGGCCTGGAATGACATCGGAGACTGTCAACCAAATCATCAGTGATTATGAATGGGAGTGTCATCGTATCCAGGATTGGGATTTGGGGGATATTTATGATTGTATCAAACAACTCGCTGAGAAGGAGGTTGAGAATGAGGTTTAATTATATACAGATTACGATTACATTACTTGCTTTTAAAAAACTTTGCTATGCGAGCTTTCATATTGTGGTATTCTACTCGTGCTGACAGAGCAACAAGCTCAAAATTCCTTGTCCTCCATTCGGTAGTATATGCATCGGTCCAATCTTTTTCTTGCATCACCCATTGTCTGAAGAACGCCGAAAGAGCCTCTTCCTTTTCTCGAGCGGTAGCAGTTGAAGGAAGACTTTCAAGGACAGCATCCCGGGCGGAATAGAACCGGGTATTGCTCTAATGGTCCTGTCAGTTCAATATGATGACACAATGCCCGATAACCACTCACGTCCAGCCAAAAATTTTGATGCAACGAATCTAACTGCTGTCGTAGCAGCCTGAACTGGAGTTCGTAATCCCCAGCCTCACTCCCAGCCGTGAATTCTGTAAGAGAATAAGGATGTCGCAAGTATGCAGGTTGGGTCTGGGATGATGGAGTGTCGTAAATGATTGGGCGCATATGTGAGATAGGATCTGGTGGTGCAACAAGATCGTTCTGGGTTTTTGAAGCGTGAAATTGCCTGGCTGTCTGCATTGTTGGTTGGCATGTTGGATGTGTTTTGGCTCGAGGACGAAGAAAAGGGAGAGAGGACATTCTATAAAGAGAGGGCAGCGTTTGAACTGGAGGCATTTTGAGTCGACTTGCACAGCACTTGAGAGCTTGAGAGCTTGAGCTTGAATAGCAGGATTGAATATTGAATATGAATATCGACAATATTGGCTTTGAACGTTTGAACACTCGGAGTCCTGGCAACTTTCAGTCAGGGACAATGATGATGCGGTCCGCATATCCCGCAGTATTGAGTAAACTCCAAAAACCTTAAAATTTAAAAGGAAATTATTCAAACTCCGCCTGGTCCCTGTTTGAACGAGACGGTGAGGAGCGCAGCTCCTCGCGGTTGAGTTCCAGACAAGACGCTGCGTATACAAGTCTTCGTAGTATAGATGTTTGGTCATAGGTTGAGTTATTTTGTACAGCCTTTCCCAGAGTTCGGTGTTCGAACCCTGCGGCTGACAGTTTTTTATACCACACGTTTAGGGCACCTTTTGTCACACTTAGGAACTTTAGGGTTCTTAGGGTTTAGGGTTTAGAGGTTTAGTTTAGCGGCTTAGGGTTCTTAGGGTTTTGGGGTAGAGTTTAGGGTAT
>JAHXRV010002290.1:0-70902 GCA_019904355.1 Psilocybe tampanensis | reverse complement strand
GTACAAGTCTTCTCTTCAAGCGCGCTAGTGTGGTTTTTTTTGTGACCCTAAACAGTGGAGTGCATAAGGGTTGAAGTTCATTTTAGATCAGTTGAGCATTGAAAAGTCATGAGTGGCTCTTTGCAAAATCGGAACGATGGGCAGAGAGAAAACACAGAACGAAAACTCTAAACCCACTCCACTCCGCTGGCGCCTTACCGCACTACGTGACTTCATGGTTTTTTTTCTCTCTTCGAATCAGATGGTATACTTCTCGTGAGGTGAGGTCATTCGACCCACCGCCCAGCCAAGCTGAACAGAGTTTCCGGGTCGGTATAGCCCCAAAGAGAGAATAAGAGACCATCTGGGTTAGCAAATCGTCACATTCATATCCCTGATTAGCTGGGAAATGCCCTCTCGCTGTCTCGTCACCCAATTGCAATACCATGCTAGTCTGTTGCTAGTCTGGCTGAATCGTTGATCCAAGGCAGACTAACCTCAATGGAGTTGGTCCCGAAAGAAAAGCAGGAAAAAAAAAAAACCACGGCAAACAAAGTCCACGAAAGTGAACGAATAATCGTTGACGTTGAGCCCGCACAGAGTTCGCGTCCGCTGACTCTGATAAATAGATGTCCACGTTCATGTCCACGTCCACCTAGGTGTGGGACTTATGTAGTACTCGCCGCCAGTCATTCCAACAAGCCGAAATGACAAGCGAAAGAGCAAGAAAACTCTCGGAGATCCCAAGTACGCGACTTTTTTCAAGAACTTGGTTTGACTGCACGAGCAGTACATTCAATCCCGATCCCCCCTCCCAACAAAAGGCCCAGGACCACCCACAACCTTGACTAGCTTGACTGCTGACCGGGACTGGTGACCCAGTCCAAGTAGTGGGACACTTCACTTTGGAAAAATTTCATGACGGAATAGAGGTGTCAAGGATCGGACCGGTAAAGGCGTGTAGCAGGAGCCCCGCTTCCCCATCTGGATTTGCACCCTATCTATGTATTCGCATCCACAAAACAGGGTGTGGGCAGCGGGAGGAGCATGAAGCATGAAGTTTGCAATATACAGCACCTTGGGGGTAAGGTATTTATTGTTAGGCTTGCGCTGTTCTCCCGTCACTGGTTGACCGGTATATTGTTAAGTCAATCATACGAGCTGATAGCAAATATTGAGGGGTCCAGGGCTGCCTTGATATATCATTTCCAGGTTATTCGTCCAATCGAATTTCCAATAAAAAGCGATAATATGTTTGTTGTTACAAAAAGATTTGGCAGCGGTTTCATTTTGATGTAGCGGTTCTGATAATGATACAACATATACTAAGCGGCAGCAGAGCGAGGACAAAAGAAAGAAAGTGAATGATAAACGTCCAAAACAACGACGAACGACAGGGCACGACGGAGGAGAAACAATGCGAGTCGGCTTGAGAGTGTGTCGAAATGAGGGTACATATAGATCAGTAGATGGAAACGTGCGTAGTCGAGTGCCGTGGGTATTGCGTACGGGAGAGCGGAGGGCATGATTATGTTGCGACGGAAGACGGAAGTGTGCGTGTGTGCGTGTGCGTGTGTGTGCGTGCGAGTCGTGAGGTCCAGTCGATGTTGAGTACAGAAAAAGAAAGAAAAGAGAACTTCCAAGAATAAAGGCCAGAAAACGTGGACTTCAAGGATGATGAGATGGGAAGGAGGTATGCGGATTTTAAGCCTTTTGGGCACGATCCCAAGAATCGGGTCCAAGGGTTCAAAGAAGAGGAAGGGTCGAGATAATGAAAAGAAGAAGAGAAGACCACCTCGAGGGAGGTTTTTCTTTTTTTGGTGCGATGCTGCCCTGGGGTATGTAACTTTGAAGGAAACAAAGACGAAAAATTTGGTCGGTATCAAAAAAAGCAACAGGATCCAGGAGCCGGGAAATTACACAAGAGCGAGCACTGTTCAAAAAAGAAGAGAGGGGAAAGAAACGAAAAAGAAAGCAATGCAAAAAGGACAAGCAAAAAGGGTTGAAAAGATCTGGCCAAAACACCCCACAGACGTCTAACTGAGGTGCGGAGGCGAATTTTTTTTTTGGTCTGCTCTATAGATCACCAGGGACTTTGTTGTAATGGTGATGCGCTATATGTTCGTTCATCTGCACGAACCCGAAGTCAGGCGAAACTGCAACAAAGACCGCAATGCGTCAGTACCAAGTTTAAGCTACAGATGATCACGAAACGTGGGTGCAAAAAAGCCCATGTGCTCCAAAAGGGAATAAAATAAAAGCCTCCACGATCAACAAAAAGAAGCCTCGAAAATCAAATGCATGTCGGGGTAACACGCTTGGAGACGGGAAAATCGAATTTACCCAAGGAAAGCGTGATCACATTCAATAAATTTGAAATATATGGGAGGAAGAAAAACTCCACCGATCCCGACACCCTAATGTTTCTTTGTCTTTTGAAACGCATGTGATCGAGGTGGCCATCGCGGAAAAAAAAGAAAAAAAGAGAAGAAAAACACGAGAACCGAGGGAGAAAAGGCCGAAATAACGGAAGAAAATGTAGTAGAAAGACTCACATCGATTGATATCCGTTTCGCCATGATAATTTTCGGCAACAGGTGGCGTATTTGCCTGTGATGACGAAGTGTGGGAGGCGGCAGAGATCGACGACGTTGATGTCGACGGTCGCACCGCATTCCGATGCCATCCATTGGCGTCGTTGATAGACTCCATCGATGCTGAATGTCCTACCGCTCCCGGGATGGCAGAATAGGCAAACTCAGCTTGCGAATTGCTAAAGCTGTAAGGATCCACACTCGGTAGCTGGATCATGCTCCGCACACGTGGAAGACCTCCTGCACCCAGACCATTGCTATTCCCATTCGCGCCGCCAGCAGACGTCGCCGAGCCTGGATGGTGATGGTGGTGACTATCGATCGGCTGTGGTGATGTCGAGGGACGTTGTTGCTCGGTCTGGTGATCATATGGGCTTGGGTATGGGCTCATGGCTTGGCTGTGCCGCCGTTCGCGTCGTACACTGAGAGAACCCATAGAACCATTGTAGTTTGATTTTGACGATGTCGGCCGACTTGGAGAAATGGGCCGGTGGTGACTCGAACTCGGGCGAGAATAGTCGTCATGGTATGGCATCGAGGATACAGAGGACATGGAATAGCCGGTTGTGGGTCGGCTATCGGGTGAGAGGGAAGACGCGCTATGTTCGCCTTGCATAGGCATCGACGAGAAAGGTGATCCGTAAGAAGTGTTGATAGTAGGTTGAGGTCTCGAGTACCCATTGTTGCTTGGGTTAAGCAGGGAAGAAAGACTGCTGTTGTGACTGGAGGAGCCATTCTGATAAGACCAGGTGTTCTGTTCACTGGTGTATGAAAATTGGGACGGATTTGAATTGGAATAGTTGTTCAAATGGTGGAAATTGGAACTTGGGGTATCGTCAGACGGGGTTATCGGGTGGAGTGGATGAGGCGAATGGTTGTACATATTATTTTGCTGAGAAAGATGAGGGGGATCGGAGGGAACCATGAGTGGAGGGAGGGCCGATCGTGGGTAGTTGGTATTCCAACCGGCGGCACCACCTTGATTCAAAGGGGTGAAAGAACCAGGAGCAGAAAAACCACGGGCACGACCCATTGGACCCCCGATGAGCTTGTGAGAAGGATGACCGACGGAAGAAGGAACCGTGAGAGGAACAGGGCCCATGCCAATCGCGGAGCGCGGAGGAGGGATGGATGCCTGGTCTTGAATATCTCGTTTTCTTGGTTTTGGGAGACGAGGTGGTACGCGACGCTTAAAATTAGCGACGACTTCCGGCGGAGAATGGCGATTGAGGGTTGGATGGGCTATTTGAAATTGGATTAATAAAAAAAAAAGAAAAGGGAAAGGGAGGACAAAGGGAAAGCAATAAAACTTACACCAAGTGCTGGCATCTGGGTCGTCAATGGCGGGATCGACGTTGCGGAGATTGACTTTACGCATGAAACCATAGATCTTTATGGAGGTTAGCAGAGGCAAAGATAGCGGAGGAGAAGACGGACGTTTAGTTGCCGAGAGAAGCTGGCGAAGCGGGATTGACGGTATATACTTGGAAGGACATGGAGGGCGAGTTGTTCTGGACGCTCTACGATGATATGCTCTCCAGCGGGATCCCAACGAATCATATGGTGGTTTTCTGGACGCTCTAGGAGACTGAAGAGACAGGAAATTGTCAAGGTGGGGGACAGAAAATGGCTAGGGGCGGAAGACATACGCATATAGTTTAGTGAGGAAAGTAGCCTGGGGTTTTGCCTCTGGCTTTGGAGGATCTGAGGACTTTGTGGGGGAGGGCGGCTGGTCATGGGAGTCTTCGTCGTCGTTGTGGTCGTCGAGGGCATAGTGACGCATGTTGTAGGAGGGCGGGTAGAGATCAGCCATTGAGGAAGGGGAAGAGAGGTGTAGTATTTCAATAAGTAGTGACGGTGGAGAAAGGGAGAGTTCCGAAATACGTAAATCGACCTCTTTATTTGGCAGGTATGTTGCGATCTCAGATACCCGAGGCGCCGAGGATTATGTATTGTCTCCGTCTAATCAAGATCTACGAGGACCCCGGCCACTGCCCGTTACACGCGTTACACCGTCACTGCGTTATCCACGTTACATCACATCACGTCACTCCCCATCATAGTGCAGTGTCACACTCGAGAACCCGCCAAAGAGGTCCTCGTCGCTTCCCAGGTGGCTCAGCTGGTCCTCGAGGTGCAACGAGTGCGACTCCTTCAGATGCCGGAAATTCGCCGCGTCTGTTCCGTTCGACGACGACGGTATGATGGGTGGCCGTGTGTTCCGTAGCAGGCCCCAGTTCACCTTGCCAAACCATTTGTGCTGCTTCACCTCGCTCGCCCCGCTTTTGCTGCCCAGTCGTGTCCGTTCAGATTTGTCCAGCAGTCGTCCAATGCAGTCCTTCCCCGCCCTGTTTTCACATCAGTCTCCTCGCTTTCTTATCCCCGCGCATCACCACTCACGATGAGATTTTCGGTGTCTCGCGGAACTGTACCGCCTGATAGCGGATATTATGGAACGTATCATTACGCTCCTGTCCTTTAAACGGCGTCGTTGCATACTGTATCCCACCACACCCCCATCACTGCGTCAGTGTTCCATCCATAGATAGCCTTTTGAGGTACGTACAATCATCTCATATATCAAGATACCCAGTGTCCACCAGTCCACTGCCGCCGTGTGGCCTTGTGCAGCAATCACTTCCGGCGCGATGTATTCTGCAATTCCATCTTCAGTTTTCTGATCGAAATAAATAATTATACAGTCCATCTGACCTTCCGTTCCTACAAAAGAGTTCGTTCGAAAATTGGCCGTGCACGTCATCGTGTCCACCAGAGGGATCTCCAAACAGAACACAATCAGCATCCTTCCACGTCTGCCCCCGAACATCACCCAATAACTCACCCCGTTCGTCTCAGAATGCACCATCGTCGGCATCCCACTCGGGTCGTTCGACTGCTTAGCCAGGTCAAAGTCCGACAACATGATGTGTCCAGACTGATGCAAAAGGATATCTAACATCCACATCGTCAGATCGGTCCCTCACTGTTAGAAAAAGAGTAAATGTACATACTCTCTGGTTTCAGATCGCGATAGATAAATCCCATTAGATGTAAATATTCCAGCGCTGCCACGACCTCCGCGGCATAAAATCGTGAACCATCTTCTGGCAAGCATTTCCCGGGTCGTGTTTGCAACGCACGGAAGAACTCTCCTCCCATGCAGTATTCCATACAGAAATACAGATAGCCTTCAGACTGAAACGAATGGTGCAGCGTCACGATGAATGGATGGTTGGCAGTCGCCAAAATCTCCTGCTCGGTCAATGCGCGCTTGATTTTTTTGCGTTCAATCATCTCTTTCTTTGACAGAACTGCGGATCAACAACGTCAATTAGCATTATTTTCTCTTTCCTGCGCGCCACAAAGGAGGTGGATGGTGATGAGGGTGAAAAAATGGGAGGAAAGGAGGGTGGTGAAGAAAGGTAAAGCAAATCTGTGATTACCTTTCATTGCAAAAAGTTTACTCGTTTTCTTTTCTCGCACAAGATATACTCTCCCTACATCGCCTTTTCCAAGCATTTTGAGTTTCACAAAGCTTGATGGTCCGACTTCGACCTGAATTGCGTTTTGGATATAAGAATTGTAGTACATTCATGAAAGAAACCACCACGATCTCACCTGCCGGACTTTGATCGAATTGCTCGAGTACGTCCTCCGGAACGCGACCTTTTCAGGGACGGGAAGCAGCCCATTTGCAACGGCCGCGCTGTTCAACGGAGCTAAAGTAGCAGAGTTCGGGCTGGGCCGTGATATCCTACCCCGAGATGACCCTGATGAGACAGTCTCCAGAGAGTCCTGTCCATGTTCGAGGGAGCTCGATACAAGGGCAGGTATTGGGGGGACAGTCTCCGCAGGCGCCAGGAACCCGTTTTTCGTTGTAGAAGACTTTGAGCCCATTGAGAAAAGGCCCTTTGCGTTGGGTGCAGAGGCGACACGACGTATGAACCTTGAAGCTGATGCGCCGACCGACTTCGGGCTCAGGGGTCCATTCGGTCGTGATTTGGAAGATGGTGTTGATGGGGTGGGAGGGTATGAGATTTGTGAGGGGTCGGCTGTCAGTGTACGCTTGGGTATTCGAATAGAGGGAGATTGCGGGAAACGTGAAAGGTTGGGCCGTGCTCGTTCCGACTTGGTGTGAGGTCGCTGTGAACCGCTGGGAGTTGCCACGGAGAGAGCGTCTGTTGATTTTGGCTGTGGGTAATTAGTGCCTTGGGGGGTCATATAAGGATTTCGGTGTGCTGTTCCGCCATTAATAGAGTCACTAGACTGGGTATTGGATGAATTGTAGGATGATCGTTGGTCTGAAAGGTAGGCTGGGTTGAGAGAAGCAGTAGATGTCACGGGTATGTGTGAGACACTGCTCTGAGCTGAAGAGGGGGGCGCATGGGCCTCAACAAGGACAGGAGAGCCAGGAGCGGCTAGTTTCTTGGAAGACGCATTGGGGAAGCGGAAAACGGATTTCCAGGAGGACTGTGGGCGGGGAGAGGAAGAGGGAGAAGTGGGGTAGTGATTAACGGATTTGTTGAGAGTATAGGGGGCAGAGTCGTGAACGGGAGTATATGGAGGGGTCGGGGAGGGCATTAAAGATAGGTCGTCGTCGTCGTCGTTGGGAAAGGCTCAATCAGGGACGATGGCAGACAATTGTGTCCAAGTACACAACACGAAAAATCAATCTTATGTAAGATTTCAATTCCGTTCCTAGTCTCGAGAGCAACGTTCCTCCCTCTGTCTATTTAAATTCTGCCTCCATCCCTTTGGCGAATCCTCTTTTTACATAAATCCTTCCATCTTCTAGAGTCTTTCTGTTCAATTAATCTCCTCCAAGTTCCTGCGCTAATCCCTGCTTCCTTCATTCACTTTTCTCGTCAATCCCCCCCTCTTCTTCCCCACTATTAATTCCCAATCCACTCTCTCGGCAGCCCCGAGTCCAGTCGAACGTCTACAGTTCCCCCGGCTCCTTTTCCCTCTGGACATCTATGTTCCTGGTGGCCAAAGTAACCTGTCCAAGTCCTGAAACAAACCAATGGCCAATAGCCAAACTGCCCGTGTCTTGGACCTGTGCTAAAATCGTTCGTTCTCCAAGTAATCCATATTTCCTCCATGTCAGCGGGAGATTTGCGGCTTGGACAAGTCCTGCTATCGCCCTGATCATGATAATCGATTGTTCAAACCCAAGAGAAGAATAATGCAAACATTCCGACTTGACGACATTTTCCATGTACTGAAGATGATAGGTTAACGCGTGTCTGTCCATGGCGGTTTATGTATCTTTTTTCCTCCCTTCCCATCAATGCGTCAAGACCGGAAATGTGATGCTTGTCTTGCTCACAAATGCAGATGGATTGCGGAACGGCGATGACAATGGAGAAGAGAAAAAAAACTTACCTCATGGCACAATATCAAACTTGAGCAGTGTCAGCGAAAGAGGGAGCAAGTGCCGTATCCGAATCGGCTAGGGTGATTACGCGCAACCCTCCTGCTTGAAAGTGGACAGTGTTGGGCTAGCCAGTCCATCCTGTGAGTTTCGTGCTTTAATTACTTGGGAAGTATTCGAGACTGATATCGGAGTTTAGACCAATGAGGTCACCCATGTCTCATCTCTTGTCAAGATGGAGGGTTTTTATACCCTCCCGCCGACCCTTTATCGCAAGACATTAGAACTATTGGCTTCCACGCGAGGGACGCACCTGTAGATTCATTCCATCAAACTCTTTGGCTTTGCGCGCTTCACCGAGGTTCCGATCTGAGCCAGGACCGCATAGCCTTACCTCGAAAGCATTCGTCCGTCTGTCGGGATTCCATACTAATTATGCTACCGTCCTACAACATCGCTGGCTTACTTACTTTCCTGCCCTGTTTATCGACAATCAAATTCCCTCCTTCGCCTCAATTTACCCATGTAGGCTGGTCAATTGGAATTCATGGAAGGACCTCACTGATCATGCGCTCCGTTATCAGTGCATCATCTGGCCTTGTGTTCTCACTCATGACTTAATTGTGCTTTATTCGGGGGGATCAAGTACTATATGGAACTCTGGGCGCTCCGAATATTTGGACCATTTCTCTGTCTTTTGACCTGTAGATATTCCACGCTTGTATACGGATTCTTATGCTTATTGACCAGATTCAGCTAGGATCTTGCTCCAAGAATTATTTTCCCTTGCACCATCTGTCGTCTTCTGGTCCAAGGAAATTCTATATTGCTATTATGCATCACCCCTCCGTATTTTGCACCCTCATAAATCTATATTTTGCGCCCCTCCGGGCATGCAGGCTTTCGAGCGCCAAAGAACGTCCGATCTTCTGTGGATGGTGACTCTGGGTCGATGTCTTCAAAAATGTTATCTACGTCATGTCAGTTTTTCTATGGAATGGTCGCGCAAACGGTTGTTGGAGGGAAAGCTTTTCGGTGAGATTTCTGGAGCCTTCGGCGGCGACGGCCGGCTCGTTAAACTCATATTTCCTCTCAAAATACTAGATTTGTGGCAAACCAGATTTTAACATACAGATAGACACTTTTGAAGACTTGCTTCTTTAGCTGGAGAAGATCCAGTTTTACCAGAAATGCCCACGTCTCCGTAGAGTGGGGTCTGATTTGATCAACCAGATCAACTCTGCACTGCTTCGAGGGCTCCCCAAGGTCTGTGATCAGTCGCTGTCTTGCTTATGTCCTCCGCCATAATTCCACAATTTCCCAAGGACTATGTAAATTAACAGCGTCGCATGATATGAGCGCGCGACGCTTCTCCTTTTTCGAGAAAGATACCTCCTGACAATCAGTATGCCTCTAGAAAGCTTCTGTTGAGGTCGATTGTTGATACGATTCGTCCTTTCGTTATCTCCTTGCGCAAATTGGCACGATAGACCGCCCACGCTCTTCACGTACCCAGTGTTGACTCGAGTCACATTTGTCGGTCTATCTGGGCTGACCAGGGAAACCGAGCGCTTTCCCTGAATTTTTGCGAGTTATCGGAAGATTAGCAACACACCGGAAGATGTTCAGAGGGGGCAGTCAGTGGAGGAATTTCATATCTGTCTCGCACGCTAGCCCTGAGGGCAAAAATTTCAAGTAAGCAACCGTGAAAAGAGGCAAATCCGGACATACATCAATTGAATTGATGCATTGACTATGTTGATGTCCATAATCTTTGCGCCACCAAGACCGGAGGAAGATAATAGCTGAAAGGTACGTCGATCAACCCACAAAAGAGCCAGAAGAATACACCTCACGAATGGAGTTGTTTTATAGCAGCGTCGAAGGAATACATTTGTGTCGTGGACGAGTGTCGACGAGCGCACCTAAAAGTAATCCGGAGGGGAATGTCAAATGGGTGCAAGATCTCTCGATTTTGCGCCGTCTATGTCGGGATTCGGCCGGTATGACACCGTGACCGGTAAGCCTGGCCGATGAATACGGACATTTCGAGAGAGGACATGCGAAAAGCGTTTTGAAAAATCCTATAACCACAGCATGTTTCTCTAAGCCCCACTCACTGGATTCCTTGCAGAAGATTTGCCTCGCTTATACGTCCAGCGTTTCAAGCATTTGTCACGGACGGGTACGGAGACGACACCGCGACGACCGCAAGAAAGTATAAAGCTGAAGACGCAAACTCTCCGGTTTCCCTGAATCCCCACCGATGTCCGTAGAGCGTAGGCCTCCTTCATTAGAGACAAGTTCGCTGCTCGCAGAGAGGCCACCTTCATACCACTCTACGGATGACGTCAACAGTTCACGTTCCCCAACCCTTTGCGACCCAGAACCGACCCCGATCAACCAGTTCTCAAATGCTGATATCTGTTGGATTCTCGGTGGGCTCTGGTCGGGTGTTCTTCTGGGCGCTTTTGATGGTATGTCTTCCTATCATTCCTTCCTCTTCCGTGCACCTCATATTCCACCGCAGGAACCGTCGTTGCCACTTTGTTGACGCCCATCGGTAGCGAATTCAATGCATCCAACCAGTCGTCATATATCGGCACCGCGTACCTGTTATCAGTCTGTTGCTTCACCCCACTCTATGGTGAGCCACGTCTGGACTTGGTCTTGGCGAACTACGTCAATTGACCACCTAATTAGGACGGCTAGCGGATATTCTTGGGCGTAAAGGCGCAATGTTGTTGGCTCTTACACTTTTTGGTAGGGTTGGACTTATTAAGCGGATCTACTCGTCATAACACATCCAAATTTCTAGGTTCTGGAACAATCTTTTGTGGCTTTGCTCAGTCTATGAACGCGCTCATTGCCGCCCGCGCTGTTGCTGGCATGGGTGGAGGAGGGTCAGTTCATTCCAATCTTTTTTTCTCTTCAAATTTCTATTCTGGTCACGCGCAGGATCTAATCTTTGTATGATTTTTAGAGTAATGACAGGTGCGCTCCACATGGTGTCTTAATCTTCCCAACGTTGAACCGAGTTTTGCGCAGTTTCTAGCATCGCAGTGACTGATTTGATTCCGCTGTAAGGGCCTACATATCGATCACGTTCGAGGAGCAATTACTTACTCAATCCCCCTGCCTTCTGAAGACAACAACGAGGATTGTATCAAGGGATGGCTAATATGTATGTCCACCACGTATTTTGATAGAAAGGAGATAACTCAATAGTCCTAGATTGTTTGGCCTCGGCGCAGGTTTAGGTGGCCCGCTTGGTGGCTGGGTGAATGACACATTTGGATGGTGGGTCCCTTGGCCAATGAAACGAATGGAGCAGGGCTCATTCTAAATTTACTTCCGTTATTAGGCGGAGTGCATTCTACATGCAGGTTCGTTGATCCGTGCGTTCAACTAAGAGTATCCCCTGCTAACTCACACCAGACCCCTGTGTTAATTTTCAGCTTCGTTGTAGTCGCAACAAAGGTTAACATTACGCTTCCAGACAGCGTCCAAAATCAGAGTTTGTCAGACAAGCTAATGCGTATCGACTATCTGGGGTCCTTGACCCTTGTCGGGGCGGTTGGCTGCCTACTTCTGGGTTTCAGTCTGAAATCGACAGAGGAGATGGAGTGGACGCACCCTCTTATCGTTGGACTGCTGTCCGCGAGCGTGGTGTTTACTGGTCTCTTTGTATGGGTCGAAAAGTACTGGGCACCGTTTCCTGTCATGCCCTTACGTTTGGTTACGCAAAGAACGCCTTTGGCTGTATCAATATCCAATCTTTTAACGAGCATGTCTGCGTTTTCCATGGTTCGTGGCTTACATCCATAAGTAGGCGGACGGACATTTACTGTTACTTCTTCTAGCTTTATAATGCTCCCCTTGTGAGTATTCTTCGTCAATCCGGAGTGCTAGCACTCATCCGAAACAGTATTTTTCTGCTGTAAGACTCGACTCGTCGGCGGTTGCAGGTAAAATACCCTTCTCCTCCTGATTTGTATAGATTCTTATTTTGGATTCCATCTCCAAGGCCTTCATCTTCTACCACACTCCGTGAGTCTTTACGCTGTTTTTAGTCAAACAATTCTAATCAATCCACAGGTTGCAATCTCGACCGGAAGTGTCTTCGCTGGCTGGTAATATCGATCACTCCATGAATAAGTTACAACAACCTTACCCCGATCGAATTATAGGATCATGCGAAAGACAGGAAAACTTTACACTCTGACTCTGGCGGCCTCGTTCATGACCATCCTCGCCAGCACACTGGCGAGTTTTTGGAATGAAAGTTCAAGCAATTTCCATCTGTGGGTTGATCTGATACCCCAAGGTTTCGGCATGGCTAGTTTCATCACAAGCACACTGATTGTGGGTCTTTTCTTTCCCTTCAATACCACCGTCGAGATACCATCTGATTGTTCTCCATACCCACAGGCGATGATTGCTGGCGTGTACAAGGAAGATATGGCTATCGCTACCGGAAGTACGTGGTTCTCTGGCAACAAAGTATGAATCCCAATAAGTGAAAACCCTCCCTAGTCACTTACCTTTTCAGAACAACGGGGCAAGTCCTCGGTGTCAGCTTGAGCGGCGCGATCTTGCAAGCTGTCCTCTTGCAAAAGCTACGAGAACGAATCACGGGCCCTGGCTCAGCCGAGGCAAGTCACTACGAACCTTCTATTCATAAGAGCCTCCATTTACAATTGGTCCCCTTTAGCTTATTTATGATATACGGTGAGCCTTCTCAAGTTTATCGTTCCCTTAGAGATCCTGATTCAACTATGTGTAGACATACCGCACAAATTATACCCTCATTAGAACCAGTAGTGCAAAAGGCTGCGGTGGACTCATATGCAGACGCCTTACGCGTCGTTTTTATTTGTCAAGCTGCTATCAGTGTTTTAGGTTTTTTGGCATGTTTGCCTATCCAAGAAAGCGCTCTATCGTATGTTCGATCACGTCCAAATGATAGCAGCCTTATTGACAAAGGAAAGCAGGGGTCCTAGGCCAGAGAGGGAGCAGCAGGAAGATGATTGAGGAGGTGTTGGGCACAAGGCAGAGCGCGATTAAGCCGCGTTAACATTGTACTATATATGTTGTATCTGTATTAAAATACCATAAACATTGGAAAATGTTATGATCCTCCATTGGTGTTGCAAACTGTGGGGAATGGGTTCAAGTTCGCGGTGGGTACAATATGCTCTAGGATGAATTATTGGGGAACCTTCTCTTCGATCCACCTCCTCGGTCGCTTCACGACCTTCACTTCCGGGGTATTGGGGTCTGCACTGTCCGCAAAGCGAGTTTTTTCTGGTCTGACAGGGCACGGAAGAATGTTCGAGGCGGAGACCGTCAAACAAGCCGCGATGAAGGTGAGGCCGAAAAGTGAGGAGACGAATGAACGGCGTTGGGTTAGACGAAGAACTTTGTATATGGACATCCTATGTCTAGAGATAGATGAAGATCGGAAAGAAACCAATTCACAGGAAGATATCATACCTAGCATATATCCATATCTGGGGGATTTTATGACTCCTGGGGCTGTCGCGCTCTAAGCGCTTGTATGCTTGTGGAGGTTGAAGTGAACGATGGCGAGGGGACAAAATTCTTGGACTCCGATTTGGGCCGTGTTTGTCGTTGTTTCTTGATGTCCCCCACGGCGGTTCAGAACGTTTTCTACTTACTCTTGTTCTATTTATCCTCACTCAAACCACCAAAATGCCGACTGCTCGAATGGCTAGAGATATAAAGGCCCGGCACGGTGCCCAAATCAACGAAATCGCGAGAAGGGCGTATCTTTTCGTCGCTCGCAACGAAACACTGTCACCCCAAATTCGTCATCATGCACAACTCCAACTGAATACATTTGGGCGGTATACACGACCCACCACCGTCAAGAATCGTTGCTTTGAGTCTGGAAAAGGACGGGGCGTTATCTCTGAGTTTGGGCTGTCGAGAGTGCGTACTTTTGCAGCTACTACCTCACGGTTTAATAACGCTTCTTCTATTAGCATCAATTCCGGCTGAAGGCTCTGCGAGGTGAACTTAATGGTGTCAACAAGGCCTCCTGGTAACCTCAACATAGCCCTGTTGTCGTTCACAGAACCCATAAATCTCTTGATATTACAAAGGGTCAATAACTACGTCATATACTTTAAATACAGTTGCGTTAAAAAAGTCCAGTATATCTAAATTTTAATTCCTAGCGGTCGTTGGATTCCGGTAAAACCAATTCGGGTTCACCCCTCTCCCTTCTCCAACGATTGGTGATTTTCAGAACCGGGGTATCGATAAGGAAGCTGAAATGGTCTCGAGATTAGCGGCGGATTATGCAAAACAAAATTCGAGTCATGGTGCACCTGTATTTCCGAATAAAGCTTTCGCTGAGTTCCCAATTACTGTGGGCGAGAACGTCGTCGCCATGTATGATAACCGACTTTCGATGATCTACCAGACAGTCGACCAGTTCGAATTGTTCTACACAGATCAGGAGTCAGTAGACTGCTTGTGGTGGGATGAAGGAACATACGTCGTAGCAAAATCATACGGTCTCGAAGTTCCGGATGTAATACACGGTCAACAATACTTTCTAGATTCATCATTAGCATGAGAACATTGACAGTCCGTATTGAAAATTACCGTGGGGTATAGTTCTATGACGATTAAGATTAGTAACATGAGATGAATCCAAAACCATTCTACCTGCCTTTGAACAATGGTCGGTCGCAATGAAGCCGGCAAACAATATGATGAATTTCGTTTGTAATTCTCGAGGTGGTAGCTGAACTTTGATCAGTGGAAAAATCACAGTTGGAATATAATTTGGACTGACTGGATTAATTTATAGGCCTCGTTTTTCTTCGGGTCGTCATCAGGCTCAATTTCATCAGTGGCATTTGTATCAGTAGTTTGCTGTAGACGTGGCTGAGAGACTGGTGCCGAAGTGGGCGAGTCGTAAGGAGAGGAAGCAAGGTTTTGGTCCATATTGATATTGACACTGGGAATATAAGGGCCAGAATAACCATCCAGATTGGAACCGCCAGAGCCTTGGTACTGTGAAGAGGTTCCTGTTGCTGGTGTTGACGCATACATTGGAGAGCCATTAGAACCTCTGAGAATATCAGAAAACATATCACTTCGTTCTTGAGGACGAGGACCTGGAGGATATAAAGATCCAGGTGGAATGGGAGTGCTGGACATAGGAACCAGCATCGAGAAATTATTGTCCAGATCTCCAGTATCCTGTCGAGGCTTCTTCGATCGGGTATTAGTTTGATCATTGTCAGCGGGTCGTTTCTGTACTTGGTTGGTGGAGAGATGAGACGAGGATGCCTCAGTTTCTCCGTGTGATCCTTTTTTACGCCTGTGATAGCCTTCCCAAGCAGTATCTGTCTCTGACTTGTTGATGAAGTCGTTGAAGTCGCCAATGTCCCAGCCTAGCTTAGGTAGAAGACCTCCTGCGCCATCTCCAATAAACGAAGCAAGACTCCGCAGCAAGTTTCTAAGGGTTTGATTCTCAGCCATCAAGTCTAAACGGTTCGACAGAATTGTGTGTGTCAATAGAACACTACAGCCTTTGTGCAAATGCGAGGAAAAGCTCACCTTTCAACATATTTCGCATTTCACCCAAGGCTTCATCCTTTCCGCCGGACAATATCTCAACTCGCGCCTCTAAGTCACGGATCTATCAATTTCAATTAAAGGACAATGAGCAATCGTTCATGGGGCACATACGAGATCAGACTTACCCGTTGTTGCTTCCTCAGCCGAAACTCCCTTTGCGCAATACGATTTTGGTCACGTCGCGCGGCTTGAGAACTTGATGATGTTAACAGGAATCATAATATTTTGGGAATGAAGTGTACACACTTAGGGTTTTTCTTCCGGCCTGGTTTGCCTGGAAGATTGTCGGGCCCATGAGATTCAGGATCTGTGTCCTATAAGAAGTTGTAAAGGATTCATAGCTAAGATACATAGAGTAATCACCTCGAAGTCACCCGAAACGCTGCGGTCTCTGCTAGACTTCGGGTCTTGTCCGTCAGGCATTACTTGGTGAGATTGAGTGAGAGAGATTACGAAGACAGTTTTACATGCCAAGTTTGTGTAAGCACAAGAATTCTCAACAACCATCAACAACATGCACAGCCTCATTTCCTTTGCCGTTTTGGCTTTGAGCAATTGTGAAATGATGGTCTCGTATCTGAACCACGCAAAAGACTTGAGAAGATTTCGACAAAAAGGATTCTCGAAAAGCACCCCCATTTCAATTGTCTTTGCGGAGAACTGAAGTGTGTATAACTCGCGGTGAAAGCTAAAGACAATGAACAAGATCATATTTCCGCAAGTCACTACACGGTTGAAACGCGTTTATTGCTTTGCCAAAGCCATGCGTACACCGTCATGAGACTCTACATTTCCCGATGAACCGTGTCCTATGTTCGTGTCCATTGCAGCAAACATCTATTGGCCATGGCTCCACATGCGTGGCCGGCGAAGATAATAGAGTAAACGACAGCAGGAGACGTGAACAATAACTGGTGGGAGAGTTTAAACTCGTCGTCCAGCATGGAGGCATTCGCGTTGGTGGTAAATATACACAGGGGTAGTACAGTTGCTGGCAGAAGTTAGGAAAGAAGAAGAGGCCAAAAGAAATGGTCGATATCAACGAGCTTCGAACTGGACCACTACAATAGCAAGTGAGTTGAAAGCGGCTAATCTGACAGGAAATTACACGCACTTCTCTTCGTCCTTTTCTTATAGAAAATCCGATGGCCGCATTCTCTGCAGCGAATGGGATCTCGCGCCCTGATCTCGTTTTTCGCGCCGCAGTCTATGGAACATTGGGATAATAAGGACGGATATGTGAGTAGTTTATGAGGTTGAACACATACCGGCGCAGAGATACTCCATTTCTGCACGGGGTTGAGATTGGTATCCTGGGCCACCACCCTGTGGTCCGGAGTTTGAAGAAAGTCCTCCTTGTTGTTGATTCATAGCGAACGTTGTGGAGAAATGGATGAAAACAGAAAAAGGATCGAGGCCGAGGAAACTGTGTGAACCTTATGTAATCACCCATTCCCGATCTCGGGTTGTCCTGTCGCTTCAGTGAATTACGGCGCTGATCATACTCCCCGTTCAAATGCTAGTCTTGCAGTCCTTTCAACCTTCAGTTGCAAAGCAACATGGACAAAGGAATGCAGAACGCCCATGAAACAAATCGACGAAAGTCCTGACAGCTGCTATGCGAGAAATGCAGCAGATTTGCAGGTCGCAACAGGGCCGGGTGTAAAGGTCGGAGCGATTTTCAGGATATTAGTGTCCTTGGCGTCGTTCGGTACAGATACTTCTGATACAGATATCCAGCAACCAGATATCCACAAATCCTTTCTCTGTCGGCTCTATCAATAACATGACATCAAATATCAAGTCGCTTTCTCTCGTTGGTGGCCTGCCTGACAGTTGATCAGTTGCTCAAGGATTTCCACGCCCGTACACCTCTCTGTTGAAGCGCAGGAGGGCTGTGTAAGTTCAATTCCAATCGGGTTCTTCAAGAACCGTAGGCGACATGCTGACTGCAAGGCCTTTCAGACGTTGACGTTGTTGGAAACCAACCTTCACAAGAAAATGCCTTTTGTGACAGAGATGGCTACTTCCCTTTTTCCGGTACCTTTTGTTTCGGCCTGTGGGCTGGTGATCTTGCCTCTATTGTGACCTGCGACTTCATGCTTGTGCCTCCTGCGAGAATCGGGACTCTACCGATGCCAGCAACGATGTTCACTCTTTGTCCGGCACATATTCGACTCCTTGTTCAAAGCAACGATATAGATTTATCTTCTCATCTGGTTGTAGTTCCAAAAGCAGAAAGATGCATCACCTTGCCGACCATTATTGATACTGGCGACCGTTTTTAGTCTTTGCGACGGAGTGTATGTACCCTCACCTCTCCTCTTGACAACATAACCGTGGGTTGTCTCCAAGGTGGATAACAACTCCTTTATAGATGGCCTCATTTTTGTTTGTGGGCTTTCTAAGGTTGCTCGTCGCCCCTTCCCCAAGTCCATTCATTCATATATTCACCTTCTTTTAATTCCTGGAACAGCGATGGCCTCCTTGCCTTCATTCGTAGAACTGATGGCTTCACTGGGATTGGAGCAAGCACCAGCAGTGACTACGGCCGCAGAGAATTCTCCTTCTCCCCAACCACCATCCTTGCCTGCTTCACCTCGCCTAGGCTGCAATATCGCCCCTTCGAGGTCCAGTTCAAGCCCATCTCTCCGGGAAATGGCTACTCGGCATCGCGTTTCTCGTTTTTCACCATACTCTCCTGCGGTGGTATGCTTCCATCTGTATGAAATCTAATGCCACGATTTCTGATCGGTCTTGTTCTAGTCACTCACCAGGAGACGGGGAAGTCTGTCTTCAGTATCATCTTCTTCTGACTATGAAGCCTCACCATTGAGTGCTGTACGTGATCCGTGTTTTATTCAATTAGACCTTTGTCGATCTTTCATATTCATATTCCCATTTGCAGACATTTACCATCCCTTCTCGTCCGACAACATCAAGTCCGAGAAAGTATCGCAACAAGCTCACCGTGAATACCTACGGCTCGTCGAGCGATCTCAACGCCGACACACCTATCTCCACATACGTTCGCCGCAAAACACCAGGGACCTCGCCAACCTCCCCCACCTTCAGCCGGGATAGTGGATACGAGTCGTCGTCGTCTCCCGCTCCGATGCCATTCTCTATCCCGACTCTTCCCGTGCTTCTCCCGCATTCGGCGAGCTCAGAATCCTTCCCAGAAACACAGAATTCAGATGTCGAAATCATGGACTCTCCGCCCACAATACTTGCCGACATCACGGATGGTAACGATTACTACCGTTTCATTCGCCGACGAACGGGAACGAGGTTATCAACTCCTCCCCGACCAAATCCTATCAAAAGGCATCATCCGCGACGAAAACAGATCCTCGACTTGGTTTCTTGACCTGCTTTCGGTTTCGATGCTTTTCATTTCCTTACCCAATCGTGTATATTAGACCATCTCTCGAACTCTATCCATTCAAGGACTTGTAAATTGACAAACAAAATTCGGTTTTCACATTTTACACCACACTCTTTAAACTACTCGGGATTCATCTTGTTTTCTACGCTTTCCACCGCACTCTTTTGGTATCGACACACTAGGATTTTATTTTTATTAACATTATGCTCTTTCACACTTTCGTATAACACCGAAAGGACTTTTTTCTCTTCTGTCTTCCATCCTCCCCGCCCCCCCCACTTACTAGCCACACATCCTTTCACCCGATAGTGTGTAGATACGGTAACACACACTGTTTATTCCCCAATCAAATCTGATTGCACACAATATCAACACAATACTGGGAACTAAGCAAAGAGGGCATTTACATATAAATGTATGGGCTAAAATAACTGCCCTTCAACATCGCGTATTTCCACGTTCGCCGAATGATCTCAACTCTGCATTTCGCAACCGCAGACAACTGCTTAGATCCGTAAACTCGGATAACCAGGCATGGAAGAGGAAAGAGCAAGGAGCCAGAGCATTCCGACAAAGGGTCTAGTCGTGGTCGTCTTCCTCTGTTCCCGGACATTGTGTTTCCATTTCTTCTTCGTTGTCGTACTTGACTCCACACCAAAAACAATAAGAGTGTTTGTCGCGCAGGTAGGAAAGCACAAGGGAAAGGCGATCTTGTGGCTATAGAAAGTAGGTAGGGTAAATTGAAATGTTCGTTACCAAAACCACCCGAATCGGATTGGAAGATTCACATACCTGGAGACGCAGGAACTGGGTGGCTTCTTCCAGAAGCTCGCGAGAATATTGATCTTCATTGGAGACTGATGACTTCATCGCTGCCGAAGACCTCCCGAGAAGGTCCTCCTGTTCATCGTCCTCGTCAGCAGGGTGGACGGGTTGTAACGCGTCGGCTTGCATTTGCTTTTTCAATTGACTCTGAATTGATTCTGCCCTTTGTTCAGGCATGACGACCAGATTACTAAACGCTGACAACGCGTCTATTAAGCCTTTGGGGAACGTGTCGTGGTTGTTGGGGTTCAACCAGAGCACATTGAACTAGACGACCATACAGTTCAGAAATTGAGTGGATAAACAACAGAAAAATCGCATGCTCACCATCTTCCCCATTTGCTCATCCAAGGTCGTACAAGTCAATTGTGCAGGTGCTAGATGGTTTCAGAAGAAGAAGAAAAGAATATAAACGCCTGGTTAATTTGGGTATCCCAATTCTGATCTGTGTAGAAACGAGATCTAAACTCGCGTTACGCACTCAGTCTTTTTTCCGCTTGACGATTTTTGTACTCATCACGGGCTCGTTCTCTAAAGTCGCTGTGGGTCCTTTCATCAGCCATCTTGGCCATTTTGGCTAGACGATCGGCAGCGCTGGGAGAGCGGGCCCGTTTACCTAGCCCGATGCCCTTTCTACCTACAAGCCAAGAAGGGGGGTCAGATCAGCAACATGTAACAGAAAACCTGTATATGATGGCTAAGTATACACACTCACCTGCCCACTCTTGTATCGGCAGAGGCTCGACTTTGTGTTTCGTGTGAGGTTGGGCAGTGGAGCCATCATCTTTCTCCTGCAGGGCAGATACGGGTTCGTTGCTAGCATGAGGTAAAGCAGCGTCACTCCCAATGATGGAAGCACTACTAGGAGCCTCTTCCTCGTTCACTATACCAATCTGATGACCACCAACGTTGCCAAGGGATTGACCAGGTTTAAACCCCATCTTCAACATGATAGACAATGCTTTGTTGCCAGAACTTGAAATCCCGGCCGCCTCGTCCTCTTTTGCGCGTTCAAATAGACTTTTGCTGAGACCCTCCTCACGAGATTCGATTTCACGTTGTCGTCTTCCTTTGATCTTGTTCTGTTCATTCTTGATCTGGGATTTCTTTAAAGCCTCTTTGCGAAGTTGAGAATAGGTGGAAGGTTTAGATGAACTCGAGGCATCGTTGAAAAGGAATTTGTCGGAAAGGTAGTCATCGTCGTCATCATCAGCTGCAGACATCGGAGAAGCAAATAACCGTCAATATCGTGGTCACTTAATCTGGCTCCTCAACGTGACCTCACGCGTTTTTGCCCATGCAATGAAATAGAAAACGAAACGAAAACAGCGATATCATTGAAGAAGCAAACGACATCACAACAATGGGATGAACTAGAAAAAAAAAAACGGCACCAGACCGTAGTGGACAAGTGCTAAGGACTAGTGTTGCGAACCGGGGAAACTGATATCAAAAACACATATCACACTGGTGGAACTAAGAAAAGGCGTTGTAAAAAGGAGGTTTACCATAGGAGAACATTCGTGAATAGGTCAGGACGTGGGCATAATCATTAAGCTGTGGCAGGAGGGGCAGCGGGGGCAGCGGCACCGTCTTCAGCAGCATCGGTTTCTTCGCGAGGGGTGTTGACAGCAACTTTGACGGCGATGGTGCGACCGCCAATGTCTTTGCCGTCCAAAGCAGCGATGGCCTGTTTCTGTTCTTCCTCACCGCTGACATCAACAAAGCCGTAACCCTTGCTCTTCCTGGGGTGGCCCCAACGCCTGAGGACGACGCGGGCGCTGGCGACGGTGATGCCGGCGTCGGTGAATAGAGCGGCAAGGCCAGCATCGTCAACGTTGAAACCGAGGTTGGCGACAAAGAGCATGGTCTTGGAGGGCTCGCCGGCAGGATCTTCACCTGCTGGACGGGGAGCGCGGGGAGTCCTGGGCTTGCGAACACGTTGTGCCTTGGGAGCAGGTGCCTCGCCCTCAGCGGCAGGTTCGGCGGCAGCGTCACCTGAGGCAGCAGCAGCAGCAGCCTTTGCCTTGGGCTTGCGCTGATTTAATAGAAAAAGAGGAGAAAAGCGAATTAATGAGTATACTGAAACTTACAACACAAAAGATGAAAAACTTACAGAGGCCTTCTTCTTCTTCTTCTTGGGCTTGTCTGCCTCGCTGGCTTCAGGTGCAGGAGCGCCATCGGCGTTGGGAGCCTGGCCGTTTGCCTCTGCCTCGGAAACTTCGCCAGGGACGGCCTTGGTGCCACGCCTGCCAGGTCTCCTCTTGGCCTTTTTCTCTTTCCTCTCCTTGTCCTTTTGGTCGGACGGTTTGGCAATCTCGACGATCACGGTGCGACCATCAAGCTCCTTCTTGTCGAGAAGGTCGACGGCCTTCTGGGCGGCCTCTGCTGTAGAAAGAGCGACGAAACCATAGCCCGCTGAGCGGGTACCGCGCTGGATGACTTGAGCGGTCAGGCTAGATGAAAAGAAAAGAGTCAATTACAGGGGACGAGGGAAATGAGGGAGGGGGCAAGAATGAAAGACAAAATGTGTATGGATGAGGCTGTGCATGAAAAGAGTGCCACGTACATGTCGGTTTCGACAGGAGCAAAGAACGCCTTGAGCCCTTCATCTGTGGTCGAGTAGGCGAGATTGCCGGCAAAAACCTAATGAAAAGATGGAAGGAGTCGGTTAGATGAAGAAAAGAAGAGAGAAAGAGGAAAGGAGGATACTTTGAAGCCAGGCGCCTCCTCGACTTGGACGACTGCGTTCTCAGTGACAGAGGCGGCTTGGACGTCGGACATGATGATGAGCTATATGAACTGGTGAGTTTTTTTGTAGTGAATGAACGGGGGCTGTTGAACCGGTTTCTTCGTGTCAAACTTGAAGGTTAAAGGAAAGAAAACTGGGGCGCAGACGGTTTATGTACTTTGGGCGTAAACATGACACAACTTCCCATTCGGACAACAATCAAGAACGATCACCATGGCAGTACAGGAGAGATTGATCAAGTAATCAAACAGGAGTACAATAGTTGACAAACAAAGGCAGTAGTAGTGGTAGTAGTAGTCATAGTAGATGTAGTAGTAGAAGGAGCACAACGACGACGGGGAGGAGAAGGACGAAAACGAGAAGAAAAGAGAGAAAACAATAATTTATGCGGAAGAACGCTTGGCCAAAGAAAAGGGAAGAGGATAAACGCGGGAGGTCCGTGCGGCTGATGCCAATTTTAAACTCGGCAGCGGCCGTGTTTTTAAAATGTCAACCAGTTGCTGAGTGCAAATCAAGTCCTTCTTCTTGCCTCTTCCTTCTTTTCATTTCCCCCCATCCCCTCCCTCGTCTGCTTTCGACACCACTACATTCCTTTACCCACCGCTCATTCACGACTCACGATGGCTCACAAGCTCATCAACCTCGTCGCCCTCACCTCATTCCTACTCCTGGCCTGCTCCTTTGGCTCTACGCCCGCCAATGCTCTCTCCATAGACACTTCCCCCAACCATGCCCGTCATCTCGGCCACCACCAGCTTCTCGCAAAGAAGAAGCGCGCTGACAGCAGACGCTGCAAACCCAGACCCGTCTCTTCCATCAGCGCGTCCTCCACCAAGGTCGTCGTTCCCACAAGCTCTGCCAAGCCCGTCGTTTCCGTCACACCCAAACCCGCCCCCCCGAAGACCACCACTAAGGCCGCTGCTCCCCCCGTTAACACCGTGCCACCCAGCAACAGCGGTGCCAAGGTCGGTCTCGCCTGGCCCAACGGTGACGACTCCTCTCTCAAGAATTTCAAAACCAGCAAAGTTTCCAAGTCCGTACCTCCATTCTTCTTTTTGCCATCATTTCGTAATTCTGCTCTATATCAGGATCTACACTTGGGGTCCTTGGAAACCCAGTGGTGCTGATGCTCTTGGTCTCGAATTCGCACCCATGCTTTGGGGCACCAAACAAATCTCTCAATTCCAACAGCTCGTCAAGCCCGGTTACGCCAAGTATGCCCTGGGCTTCAACGAGTGCGTTACTTCTGTTGTATTAAAATCCCCCAAGCAACTTCAAACTTAACGTATCCCCTTCATCAGACCCGACCACGGTGGCCAGGCTAACCTTGATCCTGGCTATGCCGCTACTCTCTGGAAGCAATACTTGCAACCCCTCAAGAACAGCGGCTACCAGCTTATCTCCCCTGCTGTAACTTCCGGTCCTTCCGGTATCCCTTGGCTCCAGAGTTTCATGGGTGCCTGCGGCGGATGCACTGTACGCCAAGCTGCCACATCCCCTTTGCGTTGTCCACTTAATAATATTTTTCTAGTTCGACGCCGTTGCTGTCCATTGGTACGGCACAGATCCCCAGCAGTTCATTCAATACGTCCAGAACTTCCACAACACTTTCGGCAAGAACATCTGGGTTACTGAGTTTGCCTGCCAGGTGATTCAGACTGAAACTCTGATCGCCCTTTTTTCATTCTAATATTTTCTCTCTTAGAACTTCTCTGGAGGTGCTCAATGCTCCCAATCCCAGGTCCAGAACTTCATGGACACTGTCACCGGGTGGATGGACAGCACTCCCTACGTCCTAGCCTACTTCGCGTTCGGTATGATAGTGGTCAGATCTAATGTCTGCTCTTAATCTCACAGTCTTTTTACAGGTGTTATGCACGACATGTCCGGTGTCAACCCCCTCAACCAGCTCATGGCTGGTAGCGGCCAGCCCACCGCTCTTGGATGGGACTACCTCACATAAGGAATCATCTCTGTCATACACTCACAATGATACCCCCAACGCATTTTCTCATGACCACTTTTCGTCTTTAAATCCACAGTGCCAGCCTCTGTGACTTCTGGATTCATGTCGTGTTTGTATGCTTGGATCGTTACCGGTTATCGACGTCGTCTCTGATGTATGTAATGCTGTGCATCGCACATTTTCTATTTTCTTTATTCTTTTTATTCTTTTTATCTGGTGGAATGCCTAGAAGCAATTTATCTAGTTTTTAACATAGTCTCCCTTTGCAAGGAATTTATCTCGACTGGTACTGTACTGGTGCAATACTACCTCGGGCTGGGAAAATGAGTTCAAAAAGAAAGAAAAAATCAATAGTTCAACGTCCGGTTTGACATATGTAGTAACCGGCTCTGTTGATGACGTTTGGACATAACCATATGGATGGCAGACTAGGTAATCGGAGTTCCTCAGGACCAGTTCTTGTTTTATCCACAATGAAATCCGAGAATAACTATCTCTCTTTAAACTGGCCTAGGAAGAAACCGATCTGAGGATTCACCCGCAGTTACCAACACAGAAATGGCCAATGTCAAGCTATCTCCAGCGATCAAACACCTCTTGACGCTCCGCAATCCAAATGCTTTGCCGAGTCCTTCTCTGGGCCAACTGAATAGAGTATTCACCAATACTTTTCGTGATGCACAAGTGAAAAGAGCTGAAACTGGTTGGCTCGTGGCCACGGTAAGTTATCGTCCTCCTACCTCCTATTTTCTCCGGTGTATATTGTCCTCTCGGTGGTGTTAAACCTCTGTTTCTTTCTAGACTTGCTCGCTCTTGACAGCTAATCGGCCTTCAGCGGTTGGACATCTTTATCGTTTCGTCACAAGGTCTTCCTTGCTAGATGATGGAAAGATGACGAAGCTTGACATCCCGAGCGCGGTCAATAAAGCTGCTTTGATGAGAGAGTCTGCTTTGAAAAGCGTCATCTTCATCGGGGTTCCAAGGGTGGGTCTCTCGCTCTCTTTGTCCAGGAACTCCTTCTGGACATGTTCTGGGACCTTTTTATTTTATACACAGGTCATTCTTAGCTTAAGTGCGCTCCATGAAGCGCTCGATGACGAGGTCAAACACGAACTCAGGAAGAATTCGAAAAGGTATAGTTTGACATGTCCTTTTCTTCTTCTATTTTATAATGATATTTACAATGCTGAACTTATTCGGAAACTATTATCCAGGACCGCAGCCTCGGATAACATTGAATCGATAATGACACGGGGGAGAGGTCTCTGGGACTTGATCTACAGGCCTCATGCAGATAAACTCCACGATAAGCTGGGTTCATACCATCCAGATTTCATTTGTAAGAAACACGTTTTCCTTCGTTTTTTTTTTCTCTTGACATATTCCTTCCAATCTCGGTGGAACATTATTATTCATGCCATGTCGGCCGACTTAACCACAATATCGCTCTCGATGAGCAATCGGGTGGCCACTGATCGGATTCTGTTTTTTATTTTTTTATTTCTCTTGTCCACTTTTTCGTCTGTTCTTTTCTTTTTATCCTTTTCCCTGAGGCGATCTTGGACTGACAAGACACCTTTCTTGTCCACACCCCATATAGCGTTCATTATCCAGTGCTATGGCGCCGTGCTCTCTCCTCTTCCAGGCCAGACCAAGAGTTTTGCGGACAGCAGCAGCAAGGATGATCTCGATCAGGGTAATTTAAGTCGGGCCATGGGTTCAGTTGTGGGGATTGCATCGCTGCGCGCAGAAACTGGGGTTGTACCACAGCTGATAAGCCATACCTTTGGCCTTCTCAAGGCCCGGGATGCGGAGAACCTAAGCGAAGAAGATAAGTGGCTTGCCAGTGATGAAGGAACTGAATGGGTACTTCGGACGGTCGACGAGGTCCTCGATGGTGTGTCAGCAGAAGACAACCTCCAGTCGTCAGTAAAGGGCAAATTGTAGTATGGAATGAGGTCCGGTGACCTCTGTCTTCTGAGACAATGTATGTGTTCCTGTAGGCGATTTTGCATCGTGTTTGTTGGAATTTCAACTCGAGTTGCCTCACCCTCTCGGTCAACCCACCGAAATTCATGCACGTGAAGCCCAAGATTATCCCTCTCTAACATCGATAGGTCAAGATAGGTCCTATTTTGTAAAGATCCTGAAAAAAAGAGAAATAGAACAAAAACGTGTCCAGATCAGATCTACCAATGACAGACCGGTAATGTGTTCATCTCAAAACTTTCGCGGCTAAACGCGAGCCTATGTCGTCACAGAGGGAAGTAACAGTAAAAGGACTTCGAATTTGGGTATCATACACAGCTGGATGAATATATTTTACAACGGGGAAAAAACAGATCTGGAGAGAACGCGCGGATGAGGCAGGACAGGCTTGGTGTTTCAGATATTCCAAACGGTGCAGAATCGATACAACATCGCGGTGAGAGTGACCATGTCCATCACGGGTGGATGTGTCTGTTTTTTTCCTTTTATCAGCCGCTCATCTTAATCTAACCGACATCTTGGTCGGAGCCAAAAGAACCTTGACTTACAACAGTTCCAAGACCAGCATTTCGGATGAAGTGAAGCTCGCCGTAGACGTCCCCGACAGAGTAGCGTGTTTGCCGAACGGGGCGAAAGAAGGCGATAACTTCGCCGTTGGGATCTTGAAGCTGGAGAGAAAGGAGTTGTTAGACCAAAAATGCCGTCAGTGTAATTTGCAACGAAGATGAACTTACCACAACATCGGAGCCCGTGGTGTTGGGGCGCCAACGATACTGCAATCCGTCAGGCCCAGTGAAGAGGCGCGCACCCTGAAAGTTTATCCGTAAATAACAAGGGATATGAGCAGAAAAACTTGGGAAGGCGCACATGGAGGGTAGGGTCAGGCCTTGCCAGGTCTGCCATTCGTAAGGTATGCTATTATAGTCGCGTCAATGTCTTGGCTCTTCAACGATGAACGGACATTAGAGACAGACCTTCCCCATTATTATCCGTCCGAGGCCACCAGTGGGTGACCACTCAAGCTTCGCGATCTTATCTTCTTTGTTGGGTCGGTGGGCGCGCCACATAGTGGTGATGCTATTGCCATTCTGCGCGATATTGGTCTGCAGATATCTGGTGTGTTAATCTACGCGAAACATGGTTTACAAGGGAACGAACCTGAAATCGATATATGATACCGTACGTATTGAATAGAACGCTATCACGGGTGTCTTGGCTGGTCCACGAGAGGACGTCGTTATTATTGGTCGAGGATGACATTGGAAGAGACGATAGAGCGAGTGATAGACGCGAGCAGAGAACTGAGAATAAAAGAGCATTCATCTGGCCGTTTTTATACCCCAGAGGAGGAGATAATGACATTCATTTTCCCTCTAGACAGATGATCGTTAAACTGATCGGAAACGTGTAAATTTGCTGCAGAAAATAAAAATGAAGTCTGTCCCAACGTGTCGAGGAGGAAGTAAGGGATCGAAATGTGTTTAGTTTGGTCAAGTGGAGCGAGGCTCCGGTCTTCCAGCCCTACTTCGAGAACACGAGTTTGGAGGCCAGCGCTTGGATCTTTCGATTGATTCGCTAGCCTTGTGGAAAGAGGAATCGAGCCGATCTACAGATGTTCCATTTCCCCTTTCAAAATCCACATCTAGGATATGTTCTGCATCAGTGAGTTATCCCAGAGAAAAATGGTATAATTGAGGACAAAATAGAGGCGACCGGACATTTCGTGATTGACCAACTCCTGTCATTTACACGAGGCGTTCTTCTTTAGGCGGCTGAGAAATAAGGAGAACTCTTGGAGATGGAGAGGGGATCCAAGCGTGTAATCTTGCATCCGGGGTTGAGGAAAGCATGTCTTCATCGTGTTGTCATACTGTTTCCGGCCGAAAGGCACAGGAGATAAGAGAGGCAATAATAAAAAATAATTGCCTTAGCGTTATAGCAGGCTTTAAGGTAAAGTTCTTGAATTGGTATCGGAATTTCTATCCAATGGATGCAAGTTGATGCCGACAGTGCGTGTCTGAGCCCCCAGGTTGTCGATCAATTCAGAAGTTTAATTTCGCCAACGAGTCGAGTGTGAAACTCTGACTTTGGCTGAGGGATGTTTTCCGCATTCAACCACCAGATCTCTATCTCAGAAAGACGACGACGGACATACTCAGTGGACACATCCTGCTCTTGATGATTAGATATATTGTGGCAGTCCTTATGGTATAATAGCGAGATCAGGGCTTAGGATAGCGATAATCTGAAAGATAATTTAATTTCTAGGAGTTTGTACTGCGAAATGATTCACGCACAATATGGCGACTCTGATCATGGGATCACTTGCACACCCAAGCTTCTCGCACTTCCGACAAGCATCCTTGCGATGGATTCCAACGGCAAAGTCTTCATATGGTCGTCTGTCGCTTTTATTTTTGCAATTTCGTACAGATGTTTGAGACTGATTGTGCCAGTAACTTCGTGTCCGGGCTTCCCAGTTCCCTTGTCTATCCCGGCGGCTTGTTTAATGAAATATGAAGCAGGCGGCGTTTTTGTGACAAAGGTAAAAGTACGGTCGGGTTGGACAGTGATGAGGGTTGGTATGGGCACTCCAGATTCGATGTGCGCTGTTCTGGCATTGAATTCCTTGCAAAAATCCATGGACTTCACGCCGCGTGCTCCAAGAGCAGGACCAACTGGGGGGGTTGGGGCGGCCTTTCCCGCAGGAATAAGCAAACGCTTGGTAAAAGATGGTCAGATTATACAGCATTACGATATACAACGTGTATATCATACCACAATCTGCGCCCTGGCCTTGCCAGCTGCTTTGGACATGTTGGATGAGAAGAAGACTGCCGACGGGGGCCTGAGTCCTGACAAGAGTCGTGAGTGTACTCTCAAAAAGTTCGCCCAAGCGACCACGTGGTCATGCACGTGCACACCCCTAATGGGGAGTTACGCGTGCGGCGTCTCGAGGGTGGAATGGAATCATAACGTCAAGGTTCAACGGACCCGCTCGTTCGACTTTCCTCTTACCATCAACATGAAATCCTTCTCAGTCTTACTTGCCTTTGTCTCTCTCATTGCTGCTACGCCCCTGAAGCACGGCGGCCAGACGCCCTTCAGCAATGAAACCCCAACTTACCCCGGATTCGACCTTGACCTTGATGCTCTTCGTCTTGTCCAACTGGAGGGTCAGTCCCCCGTCTGGATGACAGAATTGGAGAAGGCGAGAGTGCCTACTTTATCCTCCCAAAGCTTCCGTACTCATGTGACAACGTAGATTCAAATCAAGGCTCAGGGAGCTAAATTCTTTGACATGTAAGAATCGCAGTAACAACATTGGCCAGCTCAAAAAAATTCACGGTTTTTCGGTCCAGCACTGAATCGCAAGACCTGGGTCTTTCGGCTGCAACTAGATTGAGCTCCAAACGTATACATGTCATGCTAGCTTGTTGTATCTATTGGCCTCACATATATCACTTTCCAACAGCATCATACCCAATGCCGAACGCCACCGAAGTTGTGTTGCCTATTTTAAAGACATTGTCAGTCACTGGGCCCCAGGAGAATCTGAAGAAATTCTCCAGCTTCCGTACAAGATGTTAGTCCCGGCTATTTCCTGTGATTATTCTTACCAACCCAATCTTCCTCAGATTATCGCAGTGATGTGAACGATAACAAAATCATCCTTACTCTCTCTTTATACTGAAACCCAGTTGATTAGACCGGAAAGCAGAGCCAAAAGTGGCTTCTCTCCAAGATAACAGAGGTTAATATCTCGTCGTCCTAATACAACACCTACTGAATCAGGGTTTGCAGATCACCGAACAATATGCGTCCAAGTCCCTGAAGAAACATATCACAGCCACAGAATTCCCTCATTCTTGGGGCCAGAATTCCATAGTAAGCAATCCAGGCTCGCAGTTAATTATACTAACACACCCATAGATACTCCGCATCAGCGGGTCATCCTCGACTGACGACAGTGTCGTTGTTATCGGAGCCCACCAGGATAGGTCAATTATTTGGCTTTCTACTTTTTCGAATTGTGAACCGACAGAACATTTGGTAGCACGAACCTCTGGCCTTTCTTGCCAGCGCCCGGTATGACCTTGTCTTTAATTGTCTAATGAGGTCACTGATACTCATTCGTTCCAGGGGCTGACGGTTCGTGTTCATTTTCCTTACTATCAACATATATTAAACTCTCCTTGTCGTAGACGACGGATCTGGAAGCATGACCATACTGGAATCTTATCGTGCCCTCATAGCTGCAGATTTCCGACCAGTTCGCACGATCGAATTCCACTGGTACTCCGCAGAAGTACACTCCACAAAATCTAGCCGACGTACATGTCGTTTTAACTTCTCTCTTCTAGGAGGGTGGTTTATTGGGATCTCAAGCCGTTGCCAGTGATTATCAGGCTCGCTCTGTAAACGTTATTGCCATGAGCCAGGTTCTGTTTTTCTTTCTTTCTTTGTGACGCGCCTTTCGCTGATACTACTCATCAGTTTGACATGACAGCATGGGTCAAGGTTATTGTTTTCTTTCGTCAATCTGACAGAAACTCATTCCTCGATTAGAAAGGAACTCGAGAGGAAGTTGGTATCATCACTGACTTCACCGATCCAGAGTAAGGTTTGACAATTCGGACTTTTGAATTTTTTCTGACATTTGTTCTAGCCTCAGCAACTTCAATAAAGAATTGGTTGATCTGTACCTTGACATCCCATATGCGGAGGTAAGGACAATGCATTATATGTGTGTTACCAGCACAACTCACCATCTACATGTTCTACAGACTAAATGCGGATACGCGTGCAGTGACCAGTTGAGATAATTTATCGCTCTAGCTCCTGCCGAGTACATGCTGACCACCAATACTTGTTTCTAGTGCCTCGTGGATGAAGGGAGGTTTCCCTGCGTCTTTCACCATCGGTTAGTCTGAATCCCAGGTTTTCTAAATCCGTCCCAGTTTTGATATCTGTTCTGTGCTCAGAAAGCACTTTTGCAAACTCGAACAAAAACATCCATTCCGTAAACGAGTATGTAAACTCCGAAAAATCTGTCTCGACTTTCCTGATCGTTGTATTTTTTTCCCAGTCGAATTGATGTTTCTGACGAATTTAGCTTCACCCATATGTTGGAGTTCTCGAAGCTCGCAGTAGCGTTTGCAGTAGAACTCGGTTCTTTTGACGCTTCGAAGTGAAGGGGTCTGGATGCTGGGTTACATCTCCTTGATCTAAGTGGTGGGCTGATAGATTACAGATGTGAAAGGTGGTTCAATCTACGTCAATCATGTTCTTAGATACCCTCACCTTGGAGTCACAAGGCACTTTTTCATCATGTTGGTTATATAATTCATCAGACCCAGGCGAGAAAAGGACTGGTGACCCCATATTTAAGGTCTTTCGTCTGCGCTGATCGGCTGTCGCAACACCTTATTTCGGCATAAGACCTTTCTGTAACTATTCCAGGAGCTTGCTTGAAGTTTGAAAGCTATATGTCAACGGTCTTTACAAGCTCCGCAGGTGGTTCATGAAGTTTCTGAAGTTCCCTGGACCTAAGGCCTAAATGTTATTGTTTCGGGTTACATACTAGCTCGGAGCACTCTGCCGCTCTATTAAATCCACGTTTCCGGGATTTGAGGAGACATGGCCTGGAATACGAGGTAATCCATCTAATTATACGCAAGCTGCATGGACGTAAATGAAGACAAAAGAACAAACGTTCACCAAGAGCAACTCATGCAAGGAAAAAAGGAAAAAAAAAAATGGGCGCCTGATTGTAAATGACCAGTATCTCAATCCCCAGACCCGCTGCTGGATTACATCTAGGGATCCCTTGCGTTCAATTCGGTGGTTTTCCTCTGTCGTAAGTGATAAGATTCGTTATCGTGAATTCGTTGTCCACAGAGTCTTGATCACAGGGGAATTTATCATATCCGTTATGAAGTGAATGCCCTCCGCCGCGAGGCATTCGATGTCCCTTCCTCAGCCCTGGCAGACTCCCAGCATCAATGTGAACCGTGACAGGGGCTTGCAGCGATTGTGCCAATGGAGAATGGAGATGGAGTATCCAGAATGTGAAGAAAGAAGTGACAAGGACAGTGGCAGCCTGCAGGAGAGGTCGTACCTCATCAATAACAGAAACAGACAGACTAATGCAACCTGGGAATGGCCTTATTATAGCCAACAATGGTTTGATCTCTAGCAATAACCACAGATATTCGGCAGTGTAGGGACTTGAACGCCGAAGCATGTCCATGTGCCAGCTTTTCGGGAGATAAGACAGACTGTTTGTGATTTCAAGAATTCACCCGTCTGTTCCTGTCGAAATTTCAAAATCAGTTGGTGTATTTCAAGTAAAGACAGTCGCGTAAAGAAAAATCCAAGAGAAGAACGAAGAACCCCCAGAAGCGAATGGCAAATCAAAGGATGTCTGTCGTAGGCGGCATTCCAACTGTACAGCTGTGGGGCTTGTTTTCGGATTTCCGGGAGGACAGTCCTTGAGCAGTTGATGTTACTAGCAGTTCCAGAAGATGGGGTCGGAAATACCAAGCCGGGAACACCAGCAGGATTGGGCGGAGGTAAATGCTTTGTTCTGTAATGGGTTTTTTAAACAAAGAACCTTTGTGTATACATTCAACAAGGGCAACACAAATAAAATGGATTCACGTTTCTGCAACTTGTGTTAAATGAACCAGAGCCAAGAGATGCAGAGCGCAGAGAAACCGTTCAAAGATCAGAGTATCAAGAGGTATGTTTTAAAGTGTCGGTCGTTGCAAGAATTACTGCATGACTGGTGCCCAGTATTTGGAAATATGGGCAAGAAATCGGAAGTTTTGATTAATATGTCCTATAGGCCAGGGTTGAGTGAAGACATCGTAGTTCTGCGTTTGTGAAGTCATCGTTCGCTGGGATTATAAGCAGCGAACGCCAAAAGGTGTTTTGCGACTCGCATGCCTCACAATGATTATGTAATACGGACGTCAAGTAATCTTTCTGAACCCGAGTCCAATTCATTTCACCACCACCATCCTCTGAGTGTCCACAGATAAAACGCCTGGATTACATACGGGCGTTTGTACCCCTTGCAATGTCGAGAGCTCAGCAACGAGAGGAAGTCGATAGGGCTTACCAGATCCAGTCGCAAGCCGCCATAGCGGTTTGTAGCCCTTCCTCAGTCTCAAAATCCACCCGCCAACCTACTTCGGGTCTTTGATGTAGGGCGCAGCAAGAGCCACCGCTGTGGGTGTTGGCTTGGCTGTTATGGCACACCATCTTTGGCCAGTCTTCAGGTACTTTGCTCCGACATTCCGAGAGGATTGCCTCTCACCATACATTTCCCTTAGGCGTCAAACCCTCTCTTTCAAAGCGTTCCTGATATCTGGTTGTGCGTCAGGTGAAATTTCAATGATATCTTTGGATGCTCACGGATTCTAGTCACAATCACTGGCCTTATATTCGGTGCTGAATCTGCGCTCATCGAACATGAGCATAATCGAAGGCGGGAGGAGAACCTCATTCGAAGGGAGGCACGTTTGGATCTAGCGAGAAGAGGTTTGGTAGGTACCGAAACGGAGATTGCCAATTGGAAAGCAGCTAGGGAAAGCAGTAAAGACAGCTAGAAACATATTTAATTACTGTAGGCTTGATCTATGTGTGCGGCGAGGACGCCATAAAGTATGGTACTTCTACCAACCAGGAATATTTGAACCTTTTAAATGCATTAAGATTGTTATATACAAATAGTTTTCTGCCTTCTCTATAAAGCTGATATACAAGCGTCGAGTCCGTATTTATGGGCATCAAAACATTCAATTGGCGTTTATTTTTTTGGTTTGTGCTGCAGAAATTAGTAATCGAGGGCCGATTAAGTCGTCTGATCAATATGCCTGCGAAGTTTGCTGTGGATTGGTGGGCTGCGTCCATTGCCCATATTCATCCACTGAAGCAGGTGGTTTAGGGGGAAGACCAGGATAATAGCCTACTTGTGAATTAACCGTGCCATCTTGAATAGATGGAGGGGGCGGGGGAGGAGGTGGGGGAAGAGGATTATGGTTATTATGGTTATAGTACTCAAGCTGAGGGGGCGGAGGCGGAGGAGGAGGCGGCGGCGGTGGAGGTTGAAGCTGGTATGCAGAATGTTGATAGGTGACAGGGGGCTGCGGAAGACTTGCTCGTCGACGGGGCTGAGAGATTAGGGTCGGCGGCGGGGGAGGTGGGGGAGGAACAGGTAACTGGGTGTTCGTGGCAACTTGGGTGGTATTGGCTTGGTATTGCATCGGAGGGGGAGGGGGTGGGGGTGGGGGAACCGAAGCGTAAACATTGGCGGGAGGATAGACATTCGAGGGTTGGGTTGGGCTGAAAGAGATTTGGTTCATCGTGGTGGGGGGTGGTAAGGAGTGTGATGCTGTAATTGGGTGCTGGTTAGACTGGTTCAATTGTTGTTCCGCTGGCTGGTGCTGAATATTTTGTGGTGCCAATTGCTGCAGAGGTGGTGGCTGAACCATTTGTGGTTGCACCGACTGTTGCGCATAGACAATCTGTGGTTGTTGAGGCAATGGGCGGGAAGCTTGCCCGTTGAGATGGGGGGCTTGGACGTTCTGTGGTGAATGGGTAAGAACGTCGTGGGACGGGGACCCGCCTGGATATGGAAGGGAAGGAGACGGGTTGGGTTGAGGAGGAAGATTTGCTTGTGATGGAATGAACTGCTGGGGAGGAGCTGATGCTGATGCGGGTATGCTGTACGTAGAATAATTATATGGCTGCTGAGGCGGGAACGAAAGCGAAGTTGAAGTTTGAAGGTAATGTCCATTGGTTTGAGGTAATGTGTTCGGGGGTAATGCAGGTGTATGGGACAGAGGAGGGTATGGGGGTTGATGTTGTGCTTGGAACTGGGAACCATATCCAAGGGGCGCTGGGGTATGAGATTGAGAAGGAACTCCGAACCCAGAGGGCTCAGATACATGAGACGACAACGGTACAAATCCGGAAGACTGTGATATAGGAATAAAACCAGATGACGAGGTAGGAACGCTATGTCGCGGGCCGCGAATGGAGGGTGCATAGGTGACCGGAGAGCTCACTTCATACGGCGGTTGGTATCCTTGTGGTTGGTATCCGTTAATCGTATTGGATGATGCATGATGACGGTGAGAAGAAGCAAGTCCACTTGGCGATACGGGTCGGTCATAAGAATAGACAGAAGAGCCCTCCGGTATGGGTTGCTCATATCCATAAGATGGAAATGTTGACAAAGAAGGGTGATTGAACCCACTCTGGTGTGTTTGCTGAGAATAGGACCCAGGAACTGGCTGGAGAAACGATGAATATTGCAAGCAAATTGCCCAAGATAATATAACATACAGGAAAACTCTCTCTCCGTCGAGATTGTGGAGAAACACCGAACTCGCTGAATTCGTGGGCCAAGTTGTCTACTTGTTGGTTCCTATTTCTCTCGTATGGCGCCACGTAAAGGTCCAAGTTGCCAGAAGTTGAAGCTCTCAGAGAAGATGGAATGACGTCGGAGTTCTGACGCAAATATCCGGTGTTTCCTGAAGCAATTTTTGATGGACTTGAACCACCTTGCTCGACAGAAGGGACGAAAGACCCTGGTCCGCCATACTGCTTGTTGTTCTTGGGTGGCTTTGTAGTCACCTTTTTCTCAGGGGCAGGTTCCTAAAGGTGCATGTTGTCGGTCTAGGCCAATCACAGCAAAAAAAGAGGGAGAAACAAACATTGGACCAAAATGTTAGCTCTAAGTAGACCTTCCCAGCGAACTTGTCTTTGTTCATCAAGGTAAACCATTCTAAGATTGAAAAATGAGGCAGATCCAACATACTCGAAATGCAGGCATACCGTCTGTTTCGCCTTTTGTCAAGACTTCGGTGAGATCAACTTCAACGTCTCCAATCAAGTCAGGTTCCCGTGGGTCGTCAGCGTAGCATGCAACTTTCATCGTTTTTCCACCCTTAATTTTCTTGGGTTTTCTATCATCTTTAGGAGGCAAAGGAGGGGGAGTATCGGTTCCAAGAGCAGTTCGCGCTAGGACATCGTCGACATCTTCAAAAAGAGTGAAACGGATCTCTTCATCCCATTCTGGGTGTTGTCCACCCCGCTTGATTGCTTTTGTCCTGCGTTTCTCGCCATTAACGGTCACAAGGCAATAGGGATCCTGTTTTCCTATATGACGCTTGTTCGGCAGGTGGTTCTAGCACAACATTAGACGGGCGCTCATGAAGATGTGGCATCAGCGACGTACAGCTCGAAGGACAACCACGATCAGCGTCCCAATTTCTCGAGGCGTTGAGGCCATTGGATAGATATCAAGAAGGATCGTAGAAGATATGACGGTCCACTCAAAGACTGCTGAATGGCGCTTGCATAAGAGTATGTTTGGATTGTTGGATGCGTTTCAGTTGCCTGCTTTAATAGGCTGGACGTTTGAGGAGCCTGACAGTCACGAAAACGGCAATTATCCAATTACTATGTTTGCACCTGTTTGGTCCTTCAAATACATCACTGCGCGTCGCGCTGCGGCCCGTCACGTTGGTGGCATTTACAGAATTGTTTTCAAGAGGACATATATACAGCGTTTTATTATAATCAACCTATTGACCAGGCTTATAGCTCTTGTTTGTCTTCAAAATCAGACCTGGTTTGCGGTCGGCGAGATCTGTAATCATTTCTGCAAAGTAACTATTCGCCCAGGCGAACCAACTTCGGGTATAGGAGGAGGAATTGTAGATTGACTGGGACTCATGAATCAGCCCAAGTCCATTTGTATTCTTCCGTCTACAGGTTAACAGGTGAGGAGATGGCAATTCAAGAGAAAAACGTACGTTGGCTATCAAGTACAGCGAATTGAGAATTTCTTGGTCGTCGTCGGTACCAAAGATAGCAGAAATGTGGGACATCGGCCTACAGATGTAGGTTAGCAGTCAGCTAGTCACAATGTGGAAGATAGAAACATACCATGGGTGATAAACATCGACATGTGGTCCTCTGCAGACAAAAATGAGATTGCAAAGTCCTGGGACTCGGTACACTGCCAGTAATGGACATACCCTGCACCATTGAATGTTTTGCCTGCGGCATAATAAGGATTTTTTCTGGAAAGAAGTAATTTTCTTGTCGCCAAGTAGGTTGGGTCGTGTTTATCCAGGAAGCCAAGGTATGGAAGGGATAAAAGCGACTGAACAAAGCAGCAATTATTCCTCTGTGCAATTGGAATTGTCTGTCATTTTCTGCTTACAGGCACATTCGCATCATCCATAACATAACGACCGCCAAAACCTGGTTAAGGAAATGATATAAGTCGGAAATGCTTGAAATTATTGACCACAAACCATTGGTTTCATACGCAAAAATGTTGTCCACAACCTGATCGATTTTCAAGTATCAGTCGATGAAAGAAAGTGATTTCTGAGCTCGCGTACAGTGGTGTCCCATATGGCACTTTGAATTCTAGCACTCCATTCTTTGGCTTGCTGGCTTACATTACGAAGTTGTCCAGTATGGTCAAGAAGATTCGCAAGATTGGTAAGCTCTACGCTGAGCATAGCGTTCGCAGGTGTGAGGAACGCTGAAAGTAGATCTCAATTTGATTTTCGATGAGAGCGACAGAGGGAGGCATACCAAAGACGCTAAGGTCATCCGATGGCCTATGATGTGTACCTACAAGACCTGTGTAGGCTTTGGGTTCACCATTTCCGTGATTGTTTACTGCGGGTGACAGGGCACCGTTACCCCCAGTCCAATTGTAATAGGAGATGAAATTGAAATTTTCGTCGAAGGTGGCCTGCGATTGTTCGTTGATGACACGGAAAATCTGGTCGATTGCATCACGCCCTAGATGGTAAGGGAGGTTACTTCGTGGACAAATAGGACCATGGAAATCAAATACAGTTTTGGTTCATGAAAGTGGCGTCTCTTGTGGCGTTGTAGTAGGACCTCGATAGTTTCAAAAAACCACATAAGGAATCAATTTCGAACTAGAATGACTGTCATAAGAAGACAGAACCAAAGGGCTGATTAGCAGGAGAACTCACTTTACATTCAAACACTGTTTGATTGTTTACAGGTCTATATGAAATAACAATCAGGAACGCAGGGCACTGAGAACGGGAAAAAAAAAATAAGTTACGGGTTGACAGTTACACCATCAGCCCAATCGTTATGAGAAGGTGCAAGCCCACTCTCTGGCGGTGGTTGGAAAGATCCGCCTACAAATTTATGGTTAGTCCTAGTCAGAAGAAATACGTCCGGGATCTGGCTTACAATAAGGATACTGGGCTACATAACGGGCCTCGTTGTTGATTACGGCCTTCACGAGAGTGGCGAGGTTTGGGTCAACTGAGAGCAAAGAATGATAGTGCGCGAACTGAAATATGTCAACTAGTTCAGGACACTGTCAGATCACATTTTATCGATATGGTAGGCACCTGGTTTGCAGTATCACGTAGCCATTGGGCACTAGAATTGGGTCTTAGCCAGAGAAACTTGTATTGCTATGTCAAAGACGAACGTGATGTCCTGAAGGTGAGGCGTCAGAAAAAGTAAATTACCACACAACGAGAAGACACCAACCCCAGTTATGATAAACGCCAGGTTCTCAGACTAGAAAGGGTGTTTACAAACGGGTCAACATTTATGGTCGGCGTTCCTCCTGGCAGAACAGACCTCGCTGAAGTATTTCACCGTGGTGTCTGGTGACCATAACGTAGTGACTGTCAGTAGATTTCAAAATCGAACTATTCGAAAGTGAACGTACCGAGTGTATTTGGGAAAGTATTTTCAAATAACCTGGCAAGATCTGGGTCCTTGAGAAGAGATTTCATGTCCGTAATTACTTTCTGAACAGTCACGGCTCATTCGACATTGTATCCGACAAAGAAATGCATCGTAGAAACTCTACCTCGACAGCACTGCTGTTGAACGTGCGGCAAGCAGGTGCTGGTCTCATGTATGGCAACGCCAGTGGTCCCGAGGAGCGAGGGTCATGAGGGACCTGGGTACCAGTATATCAGCATTTGTCTAGAAAGCGGAAGAAAGGGGAAGGTATAAAGTCTAACCTGTGAATAGCTAGTGTAATCCGGACATTGTGCTTGTGAATTGGACACAAGGAAAGACGCAACAAGAGCAAGGTTCAAAGACTTCAGGCCAAAATACATTTCGAAGCGATTCCACCACAACGTAAAAGGCCAGAGTAGTGCTGGTAGATTGAACCATATTCGAAGGCCTTTTATAAGGTCCACAGACGAGCCAATGAATTCAAAAGGATAAGAATACATATTTTGACTTGCAGGAAGGAAGGTCCTTGTGTGGAACGTCGCTCACCAGACCAGTGGCATGCGCTCAAGTTTGAGAAAGTATAGTGACTTGGGGATGATTGAGTGGCCGAGAATGCTTCTCTTGATTCTTGACAAATGGTTCCAAATGAAGGGCAAGAAGTGGTTGAGAGATGGGTGACGACAAGTAAGAGGTTGTTCAGAAAGCAATCGCTTTATGTTCCGCCGGTTTTCTGGCCAAAACCCACTTTTGAAGAAGTGATACAGTGGTCTGATTGAAGCTACAGCTTGCCTACTGGACAGTGGGTAGCCCTTGTATATCTGTGTATCCGTGAAGAAATATGCTTCAAGTGGCAAGATGGAACCCTTGCGGACCGTTGGAGGCACAAGTAGTGGTCGACCGTTGAAATGTGCCGTAGCTTGACATCCTCAGAAGCTATGATCGCATTCGTCTAGCCGGTGGTTGATCATGTGGACAGCTCCATGTCATTGACGGAGAAGTGGAATAAGTATTGTAGCAACATCGCAAACTTGTTTGCATTCCTGAATACTAAAAATATTTGCCTCATAGAACCTGAAATTTAGAACAACGAAGGGGGCGAAAGTGGAGAAATTGTGCATGACCATAAAGTACAAATGAAGGGGTGAAGTCAAGAACCAAGATGGAGTATATACACGGAGAGGAAGGATAAGAAGGTACAGAAAAAATAATGGGAAAGAGTACAAATATCAAACCAGGTAGTCGAATAGAAAGTAAATCTAGGTGTGGTTGGGTGTGAAAATACAATAATGATTCAAGAAGGTGACGCGTGGTCGACTGTCTCCTTCGTAGCTGGATCGGGGACAAGTATAACTTCCTTCTCAGAAGTTGAATCTTCCTTGAATGTCGAAACGACGTCCGTTTCTGCACTGGCTAAGGGCAGGGCGATTGTGTCAGTAGATGTTCGAGGGTTGGAGTGTATCGCGATAGAATCGTCTCTGCTGTCCAGTGGGGAAGTCAATACATGACTATTTGGATCCGTCAGACCACAATCGGTCTCGATAACGGGAGAAGCAGGTTTGTCCACTGTAATATGAACACCCCCAGGAGGTAAGTCTAGGGGAGATTCCTCCTTGTCATCGCGGAGGCCTTCACCAGTAGTATCATCTATAGTTTCATCTGCGGTTTCATACTGGTCTCCGTTTTCCGTGCTAAAATGGCCTGTTCGAACGCTATTGGAAGTCCAGAGACTTCGATCCATGAGTAGTGATGGGGTCCCACCCTGTACTCTGGCACTCCATCTGCTCGCTTCACTCTCCCAGCTCCCCCTCCTCGAACTCCTAGGCCTCAGAGCTCGAACGCTGGCATCGAAATCTCGCTCTTCCAGCCTTTCGTCATCTCCAGGAACATAAGCGCTCTCTGCGTCGGGAAAAGTGACACTCCCCCCATATTGTGAAACAGAATCTCCAAGGGCCGATGGGTTATAGTTTGGATTTCCTAGACGATTTGGAATACCAAACGCGGAGGACGCCAGGGTCAAAACGGATGCATTGTCCAGCGGAGGGGAAGATGGGCGCGGGTTGTTTCGCGGGTGATGATAGCTATGAAGGGGTGCTTGCACAGATGACACCTGCACATGGTGGTAAGTTGTGGTTTGCTGTGTATTTAGGCTGATTGATCCTAGGCTCCCGGGATTGCGCAATGAAGTGGGACGAGAGGATGGTTGGGCATTTGGGATGGATGAGAACGTGATAGATGCCCCACTGCTAAGCAGACCCGCACTGCTCAATGATGAAGATTGGCGGACATGAGGCGCTAGCCTGTTTATTTGGGTAGGCGGCGGAGTAGGGGCTTGAGCTATATGGGCCATCCCATTACCATTCAGGTCGATACTCAGAAGGGTAGTTGGCTTGGTGCTGGCAGCCATGCTCCTGAAGGTCCTCGGATCTGAGAGGTATGACGATGACGACCGAGAAGGCGAAGGCGAAGGAGGCGAACTGGGAGGCAAGGGGCGAACAGATGCGTCGTCGTCCGCTTCTAAAGCACTTGTCGGAGACCAAATAGAGTCTCTGTTGAGTGACGATTGATCCATTGAAAACTCCTCTTCAGGATATTGGTTGTTCAGATCGTGTAACTCTTCGTCACCGTAGAGAGATATCGACCGTGTCTTGCGTCTTGCCAACGAGGCAGCGTCAGGTCTCTGTTGCTTCAAAAAATGGGTGGATTGCACTGGAAGAGGAGACGAAGTAATCCGATTCATCGTTCGACCAGAATTAGAGCTATTGCGACCAACACCTAGCTCAGAAATCCTGAGCGGAACATTTTCTGCGCGTTTGTTCTTGCCAGACCCCGCCAGCTTGCGCTGAAACCAGTTAATGATGGGCTTACTGGATCGACGGGGAACTTTCTTCTGTTGTGCATTCTGACTCGCCATGTTCAAAATAGGATTTGGGGTTGGACCAGAAGGCTTTTTGGGACCCATGTGTGTCAGAGACGTTGGTTGAACGGAGTTCGCTGTTCGGGGAGCCTTGCTATCCGCCTGGGATGGAGGAGCCTGTGAAGCCATGGGAGCAAAGGAATAAAGAGAGGAAATTTCGTCAAAAGGATGTTGTGGTTGGTAGTTAAGGGAGGATAAGAATCGTTGGCCAAGGTTCCAACGTTTCAACATCGAGGACTAATTATATTACGTAAAAACCATTTGTGGGTCAAATCATCATGATTTTTCTACGATGGTACAGTACATACATATGGTTCGTGTGGGTGTAAAAGTACAAAGGACTCGTTTTATTTTACCAATCCGTCTTCTTTGCTGTCCTCGTCCGACCAACTGGAATCTTATTGTCTTCGTACCCGAATCCATTCAACCAGGGCCACATCTCACTCCTTCTGTTCTCGAAATCTTTGATTGAGTCTCCTCGTTGCATCGTCAAAGCAATATCATCCAGGCCATTCAGTAGGCAGTGCCTACGGAATGCATCCGTGGTGAACGGAATCGGAGGTAGGCCATTCGCTCGTCTGATTTCTTCTCTCTCGAGATCAACTTCTAGTTCAAGGCCTGCCTCTGCGTCCTCTGCTAGCTGGCGGCATTGTTCCTGAGGAATGGCGACCGGAAGCATCCCGTTTTGCATCGAGTTGTTACGGAAGATATCGGCGAAACTCGGGGCAATGACACACCGTATCCCAAAGTCATTCCTGGAAGAAAGATATAAATGATTGTTATGAGAGGGAAAAAGGTGATCACACTCACAAACTCCAGGGAGCATGTTCACGAGAGCTACCGCAGCCGAAATTCTCGCCGGTGCAGACAAGAATCTTTGCTTTGTTGTAAGGGGCGCGATTCAAGATGAAATCGGTGTCCTTGCCAGTATGGGGATCTTTTCGAAGCGTGTAGAAAAGAGCATCGGCCAGGCCAGTTCGTTTCAGGGTCTTCAAAAATTGTTTGGGGATGATCATATCCGTATCCACATTCTCGATATGCAAAGGGGCTGCGATACCTTTCACAATCACAAACTTCTCGACTGTTGAGGGAGACGATCCGGAAGGCAAAGCTGACTGTTGCGTCTTCGTTGGGGCAGGTGATGGGGTGGCTTTGTCCATGAAATCGAATTCGCTCACGACCTTCATGGCGGGTGCTGTAGCGGACTTGACATCAGTGGTCTTCCCAATAAACTTGCGAACATCGGTTAATTTTCCCGTGATGGCAGCCGCAGCAGCCATCGCAGGACTGAGAAGATGGGTACGGCCTCCAGCACCCTGGCGACCCTCGAAATTACGATTGCTGGTACTAGCGCATCGTTCTCCAGGAGCCAGTTGGTCGGGATTCATTCCCAAACACATGGAGCACCCAGCCTCGCGCCAATCGAATCCAGCTCGTTTGAAGATGACGTCCAGACCTTCCGCCTCCGCATGTTGCTTGATTAAACCAGAACCAGGAACGACCATGGCATGGACTCCGGGGGCAACGTGTGCATCAGGCCCAGCAGCCAGAATGACCTTGACTGCAGAACGGAGATCTTCAATGCGGCTGTTGGTACATGATCCGATGAAAACCTTGTCGACTTTAATTTCTTCCATGGGGACATTGGGCTCAAGGCCCATGTACGCGAGGGACCGCTGGGCAGATGCCCGTTTCACAGGATCAGACATCAAGGATGGATCTGGAACACGGCCAGTAATGGGAACCACATCTTGAGGAGATGTTCCCCAGGTCACGGTTGGGATAATATCCGAAGCAGGAATGTTGACCTCGATATCGAATACGGCGCCGGCATCAGTCTTGAGAGACTTCCAGTAAGAGACCGCTCTATCCCATTCCTCACCCTTGGGGGCTAAGGGACGACCACGAAGGTAGTTAAAAGTCACTTCATCAGGCGCGACCATCCCGGCACGAGCACCTGCTTCAATGCTCATGTTGCAAACACTCATGCGGGCTTCCATGCTGAACCCGCGGAAGACAGAACCGGCATATTCGATAACGCATCCTGTGCCTCCTGCAGTACCAATGACGCCGATAATATGAAGAATTACGTCTTTCGAAGTAACGCCGTCGTGGAGGTCGCCGTCAACAGTGATTCTCATGTTTTTGCCCTTTTTCTGCAAGAGCGTTTGTGTAGCGAGGACATGTTCGACTTCGGAAGTACCGATACCAAAAGCGAGTGCTCCGAAAGCGCCGTGGGCTACGAGAAATATTGAGATTTGACCTAGAAAACAAATGATATTGTTGACGTACTCGAGGTATGCGAATCACCACAGACACAGGTAATACCAGGTAACTGTCGTTTAAACGGTGATCAATCCATTCCTCTGTCCATGTATAATATTTGACGTACTGTGAAGCCTTGTTCAGGACCAATGACATGAACAATACCTTTGTGAAACAGTCAATGAAATGTAACCGACCGAACAGAAAACGCAGAGCATACCCTGTCTTCGGTCTTTCATCCCGAAATAAGTCAGGCCAAATTCTTTGACATTTTCTTCCAAGGCTAAACATTGGGCACGCGAGTCAGGCTCAGCGATAAACGATTCAACCGACTGGAAATTTTTGCGTGAAACGGTGCTGTGTACATTCATGAGCTCGACAGAGATGGCTGGCAAAGATGAGAGCAGACATACGGGACGTTATGGTCGACGGTCGCTAGAGTGCAGTCTGGTCGGCGGACTGGTCGTCCAGCATTGCGCCTATCCAAGTCGAGTCGATGAGGTCATGAGAAAAAAGAAACGAGAAATGTACTTACAATCCCTCGAACGCTTGGGGACTGGTGACTTCGTGGACAAGGTGTCTGAATTTGAATATATGAGGTTTTCTGTGGAAGGCAACGGCAGGTATAGCCATGTACACACCGGTCAATATAGACGAGCGCCAATCCATCCTCTTTGACGTCGCTTTCAGAAAGGGAAAGTCCGGTTAGTTCAATAACGAGCGAGGAAGCTGATAGCACTTACACAACATGATCATCCCAAATTTTGTCGTAAAGAGTGCGTGGAGCAGATACGGCGACTGGCATATTGAGAGAAAAAAGGAAAGCAAGGTCTATGGGACCAGGTTGATAGTAATGGTCGGAAACCCACCACTCGTCTTTTTATCTCACTCTGAGAGCAATTAGTTACAGGCAGATCCTTCGGCCGAAAGCATTTCGGACCTATAATTCGTCCCAATTTGGAAGTAGCCAATCACTCCTGATTTCTCTGTCATCTCTCGCCAGTGAGTCAGGCTTCCAGAAATGCCCACTGCAGCTGGGCCAGACCTTCTAGAGTCACCAGAAAAAAACCTTGCAAAAGGTAAAAAATCCACATGTATTCTGTAAATATGGAGATGATATTTCATTCTTCTATAAAATTGTCGATGGACTTGCGCTGGACCAAGGATCATCCACTAACTTCCGTCTTATCGTGCCCCTTCATCGGCAACCCCAGTTCGACTCATTAGCGAGTATCAAATTGTCCCCACCTGACCACCAGTATTAATCTCAGAGAAGGGACGGTAATGCCATGGACATCGGCTCTCGGTCGACGTATCGGTCAAAAATATAATATTCTCATGCGTTTGTAATTCCAACAAACCGACCCATTTGCTACAAAACAAAATAATATATCGAAGGATAAAGAGTTGATAAATTACATGGCTTTCGCGCTCCATGCAGCAATGGCCTTGTCAATTTGCACAAACAAGTCGAGAATAATCTCCGGATAGGCGATTTCGGTCAACTGAGAGCCGACGCTATTCTTGCTCTGGATGACGCACAAGGCTTCGTGCTCAGAGAAGGTCAAATTAGGGGATAAAGCGCCAGCCATAGCTTTCGGAGACGAATGGTGTAGAGGACTGTCAATAGGCAAAAAGTCCATTGAACCTGATGGCAGAATTTCGAAAGGATCGTGGATGACGCGACGGGGAGGATCTTGGTCATCAAGACAGGATATCGACTCCTGAAACTCCTGACGAATGGTTGTATCTTGATCCACGGCCGTAAGATCATGGGTTTCCGGTGATCCCTTTGTTTGACTGATCTCCCTGTTGTCACTTGGAACATTTTCTTCAGAAATTGCCAGGCCTTGGATGTAGGGCATCAACAGGGACGGTGTATACATCGCATGGCGCTTTTTCGACCATCGTTTTTTGGACTTTGGTGGTCGATCTTCCAATGTTGACGATAGATATTTAGTTTTAGGCTGCACTCTTCCAGAGAAATTAACACTATTTCCCGATGGCTCCGTTATGTGGAAGGGAATTGCTGGGCCTGCGACCATGTTAGGAATGTCGGTAAGGCTGTTAAATTTCAGGCGCCTGGTGTCGTGGAGCGATTTGACGTGTAAAGACTGTGAGATAGTGTGTTTGTTGCCCTTCGGTTTAATGGACGAGACCACGGAAGAATTTCTTAGGACATGAGAGTCCGCCTGAGTTGTTTCCAATAGCAGAGAAGAATCGGATTTGCGATTCGTTGGGGACGACCTTGGATCTGTTCGATTGAAGTCGAGTTCGGCGAGGGCCACAATCTTCTTGTCCAAGTCCAAAGCAGGCAAAGGGAACGGTGGGTAGGAACAGCCAGAGCTTTCCATCTTATGCAAAGGTTGCACCCTTTTGGTTGAATTCGATCCCGTCCAACTTCCCTCCAAAACACGATTTTCCTTGGCGGTGTTGCCAGAACGAAACAACGAAGGATACATAGACTTGGGGTGAGAATAGGAAGAAACTGGGTTAGGCGGGGAGCAAGCCACAGAGCCCGTCGGAGTGCATGTAGTAGGCAAGCGATTCGATGGCACAGGATCAGGAAGCGAGACCTTGGCAGCGATATCGCGCAAAGGAACGACCTGAAAGCGATGAGGATTCCTATCGCGTACAGCAACCCGAGTTTTCATAGTAATTCTCGTATGCTCGCCCGAGCCAGTATCAGAATTGAACGATTTGACGGTACTGCTCTCTTGGAGACCCAGACTAGGACAAAAGCAAGGAGCGGAAGGATTCAGATGAGCAGACAAGGATGACGGCAGCGCATGAGAATGCATTTTGTTTTGAGAATGGCTCGAGAAGTCTAACGCTTAGACCAGAGATAGAACAAGGCTAAAAGAGAGCCCAAGAGGTATCGCGAGAGGTGAACAATGTAATGGTGCGAAAGAGAGAGGCTAACAACAGACAACAAACACTTGTCAGTCCCAGTGATGATGGGATTCAAGTGTCCAGGTTCATCTTTACAGACTACCACCATCACAAAGTCATTTTGATTTCCATGGCACCTCAAAATCGCCAGTCGCTTCCAGCCCCGGACTCTCCGCGTTCTTCCCAGTCTCCTCCGCCATCTGGCCTCCAAGGTGATCTTGAACTTGAACTGTTTGCGTTGGCAAATGCCTTGTACAACCTCGGCACTACTGTTATAAATGATTCCACAAAGGACCGTGATAAGCCAGGAGGCGCAAAGCAGGTTGGACCTCGAGTGTAGGCCTCTATTTTCTAATGCGAAGCAGAGTTGATCTCAGCTCAATACAGCAACGATGTTGTCTCCCACCTCGCTACCATCGACGACATGTCCCAGCATGTATCTACCATGATTCCTATGCAAATTCTGGCTGACATTGACAACTCCCGAAACCCTATGCAACTCACGAAAGAACGGCTGGAAAGAGCAGCAACCGAGAACCAATTTATGAATGGTAAAATTGCAGCAATCACAGTAAGTATTAGATGCAGCGAGAAGCCAGCTTAAACTCAATCGTTGCTCTATAGTCATACCGCAACTATCTTGATGAAGCTATTGCGCAAAACTTCCCAGAACTTGAAAACCATCTCGAGGACGGAGTAGCGAACGACGCGAACTCTTCTCCACAGCAATGAAGGCGCGATTGCCAGTTGTTTTTCTTGCTGCAGATCGAGCGCCTTGTGGCGGATGAGCCAAGCCGGCCTTTTAAATTTCGATGGTCAGAGAAGGTCAAAGAGCATCCTGGGGCCTGGATCGAAGATTCTTCATGTCTTGAGAGATATGGAGGCTCGGGCCGCTTGTATTTGAATTTCGCAAAAGTGCCGTCGAAAGCACGGATCTAGTAAACCCGCCTTTCTCGTGTAAAGACGATTAGATCGCAGGGGAAACTAAGGCTCCTGTAGGTCGTATGTACAACACTTGAAGCTTGAAGTGTAATTTGAATCGAATAGATATGTGCATATTTTATGAAATGGAACCGAATCCGGTGAATAAATGGAACAACATCTCCGTACGTCAGATGTCCACGCAAAAAACCTGACATGGCAACCGGCTTTGAAATCCTCAAAAAGTCTTTCCTCTTCTTTCTGTTTCTACTTCCTACATAGCCTTCTTATCTCACTACCTGCTCACTTTTCCTTCATCCTTCCCCTCGTTTCTCCCTCCAATCCAACCCGCTTCCGATACAGTCTTCTTCCTCAAAACCCAGGTTGACCGTATCTCCATATCCCCCGGCCTTATGTCGGACATTATCAAAACATACGCTGCTCTTTCACCAACCTCTCCAAGAACCGACGTAGCTAATGTTTTCAACACCATCATCAACGGTATTTCCACCCTTTTCATCCCCGTTTTTCTCGTAATTTACCAAACTCCGTTCGACAGCACCACCCTTTACTTTTGATAAATCTTCTCGGGTTGATCTTATCAAGGATATCATTGCAGATTTGAAAGCTAGCGGGTCCAAGGCAAAGTTGACTGCTAAAGGTGAACTTCAGCTCATCGTTATATTCTTAATGGTTGCTAATCTAATTCAGACGCCCAACTTGCTCTGCTCTCCGTCAAGACCCTCGGAAAAGACCCCATAGGCTCAGGCTATCTTGCATCACCGGATCTTCTGTCCACTCTACTGGGTTTCGCAACTTCGTTCATCAAGGATGAACCTGAAGCTGCCAGCGAAGCCTTACGTTGTATAGCAAATGCTTTACTCTTGATTGAAGAGGGCCGTTCTGCGTTCATCAGTAGTGAGGTTAATGGTGGCGATATCTGCATCCCATTATTGGAGGTATGTGCTATTATACGTTTTGCTGTCTGTCCCTTGCTAAACCTCACCAGAAATCAACTTCTCCTGATCACATTTTTATCCTCTCACGAATCCTCTTTTTGACGACAGCGTCTGGCCCACCCTATCTGGAAACTGTAGTCGACAACAAACATAATGGACGCACGATTATCGAAATACTTGGATCGAAACTTGATTTTTTGACAGGCGCTCTTCGTAATGGGACCCCCACCAGTAAAGAAGCGACTGTCGATCTGTTAAAGTTTACATTCAACATTGTTGTTCATTACCCGAAGGTGTGGCGACAATATTACCATCTGATATCCAAGAGTTAATCTTTGTCTTAGATGGCCGATTCAGAACCACAGAATCCTAGAAACCCACCTCCAAGTGGCGAAGACTTGGTCATGGGTGATTTCTGGAGCTCCAAGTTGGATGGGTGAGAGGTTATTCCTTTGGCCTTGACAAACACAGGCTTACTTTGTGGTAATTTCGCAGTATACTTCCCCCCCTCTTACGCGCCTTTAACAACCTCCCACCAACCACTTCCTCCCCGATCGCGCCTCCTCTCACGCATGTGATCCACTCTTTAATTTCTATTCCAATCAACCCTTCACTCAAGCAGATCTGGCTGGGATCATCGCCTTCAGCCCGAAACTCTTCACAGAACAGTCCGAAAGTCAAGACTCCTCACGATTCTGTCCCTGGTAGTCGATGCGATTCGCCAACAAACATGTCTCCAACATCCCCCAAACCATCGACTCTCGACCGCGCCTTGTCCGTACTAGCGGCGGGCCGTCGGTCGTTGTCGCGTACACCTTCCCCAAACAACTCAGTTTCATTTGATGTACCACAACGTGCTTACGATCTTCTTGATCAATCGTTGGCACATTACTTCCCAGGCGACGCAGATGTAGACGATCCTGAACTTCGTCAACGGTCCCGGCAAGAGTCTCAGGATGCCATTGAGGATATTCTTTCCCCGCTGGTTGTCCTTGTCACTCGTTTTTGCATCGCAGACGAAGGGACCAGAATTCGGGTTCGCCAATGGATCGTGCCAGAGGATCTAGACAGGTCTACTGCTCTGGAACAGAGGTCAGACATACTAGGAAGATGTCTACGACTTCTGTCAAGCGTATTCCATGCACGGCTGAAAGATGCTGTGGGTGAAATGCTGTATGCTATGGCTGACAGTAATGGTAAGTACCAGAACGCCCATGCCCTTTCTTTCATTTTTCTTACGTGTTTTCTTTTTCGTCCAGCATCGACTCTGTCCGCCCTGCTTGGCTATGGGAATGTCGCGGGCTTCCTCTTCCACAAAGGAATACTAAACGCTCCGTCGCCCGCCGCTAGCACTTCTTCTGTCCCACAAACCACACCATCCGGTGAAGCAATCAACCCCATTACTGGGACGACATTCCAACCCAAATCCAATATACCCGAAATGTCAGATGAGGAGAAAGAGCGTGAAATGGAGAAACTATTCGTCTTATTTGACAGGCTCGAAAAGACTGGTTCTCTCCCTCCAGATCAGAATCCAATTCGCAAAGCAATTCGCGAAGGCAAGATGGGATAATACTACGACTCTAATGATTCGCCATGAAAGATATCTTTAACCATATAATAATCTCTATGCCTAATAATATCGGTCTCCCCGCACCTCATATATGTATATAGTCTTTTGAATCAACAGCAGCTTCCTCTCTCGACGTCAAAACGCTTAATTAACAGATATCACAGGATACGGGTAACAAATAACCATAGGCGATGAAAGCAAACAAGAAGAGAAAGGTCGGTTAAACGTATGAGCAATGAAGATAGACAGGATACAGGATGGCTTGTAATAATCTCAATCAAACATGGGGGTAGGTAGGGGATCAAAGAGGAATAAAGACTTAGAAAGTGATCTTCTTGCCTTCGAAAGCACTAATGCCACCATTTCTAGGGTTTCCTCGAGGGGCACCACGGCCACGACCTCCTCCACGCCCACCACGGTCACCACCACGTCCTCCTCCGCGTCCACCACGGTCACCAAAGCCTCCGCGTCCGCCACGGCCTCCGCCACGACCGCCACGGTCACCCCCGAACCCACCACGACCGCCGCCACGGCCGCCTCCACCACCTGAAGCATCTCTAGGTTGGGAGTAATCAAGACGAATGTTTCGTCCTTCGATCTCAGCACCGTTAGATGCCTCGAATGCCTTCTTTGCGCCCTCGATGTCCTCGAATTCAACGTAACCAAAGCCCTTCGGGCGTCCAGTTTCACGATCTGTGGGAAGACGAACGTTCTTCACCCCATAATCGTTGAAGAAACTCCAAACAGTATCCTCAGTGACACCGAAGCTGAGGTTGCCAACAAACAATGTGTTGCTCGGGGGGCTGACTTCATCACCAAAAGCCTTGGCCCTATTTTCCCTCACCTGGGATTTGTTAGGAGGGTTGCTCCTGTCAATGTTGACTGCGCGTCCGTCGATCTCGGTGCCATTCATCAAAAGAGCTTTCTCGACTGCCTCAGCAGTCTTGAAGTGGACATATCCAAATCCTCTGGATCTGCCAGAATCACGGTCAAGCTGTACATGGGCGGATTCGACCTCACCACAGCTGGAGAATTCTTGTGCGAGGCGTTCGTTATCAACGGACCAGGACAATCGGCCAACGAAGATAGACTTAGACTCCTCTGAGGAATCACCCGTGGGAGCAGCAGTGCCATCGGCGAGCTTGACCTTCTTAGCTTGAGGTTCATCTTCGTCTTGAGCCTTGCGTTTTGTAGCTAGAAAGTGACAAATTTAATATGATATATAACGAGGAGAAAGGGATTGAAGCGTACCACCATTCGTGGCAGGGGCGGCCATCTTGACATCACCGTCTTCGTCCTCTGAGGATTCTTCCTCGGAAGAGGATGACGAATCAGCTTTCTTTGCGGCCTTGGCTGGGGCCTCGTCCTCCGAAGAAGAATCACTGTCGCTATCCGAAGAATCTGCCTTTGCTGCTGCAGCTTTTGTGGGAGCGGTTTTTGAGGGTGCAGCCTTGGCTGCTTTTGTTGGTTCGTCTTCGTCTGATGAGTCGTCTGATGAATCGTCTGAAGAAGATTCCTCCTTAGCAGGAGCGGTTTTTGTAGGAGTGGCGTCGGAGTCGTCTGATGAGCTCTCTGAAGAGGATGAAGAGTCCTTTTTCTTGGTGACGGGAGCCTTTTTGGCAGGGGATGCGGCCTTGGGAGCAGCTTTTGAAGAAGCTTTGGGAGCAGGTTTGGCGGCGGAGTCACTCTCGCTGTCGCTGTCGCTAGAGTCGGAAGATGTCGAAGGTGCCTTGGCCGCTTTTACTTGAGCAGCTTTGGGCTTTTCGTCTTCAGAAGAGCTTTCACTCTCTTCGGAGGAGGAAGATTCCTTGGCTTTCTTCGACGACTGGAAACAGGTAAGTTATTGGAAAACGAGAAAAGAAAAGATACTCTACCTTCTTAACATTTTTTTCAACCTTGGAAGCGGGCTGGGTAGACAATGAATCGGTCAGTAAACTTAACAAGAGGTAAAAGAAAAGGTTGCCCACAACTTTGCCAGCCTTGGCCAAAATTTCCTTGGATGAAGCGGCGACGGGTTTTTTGACCTCCTTCACCTTGGGAGCGGCGGCAGACTTCTTTTCGGATTTTTTCTCTGATTTGGCCATTGAAGAAGAAGTCTGGGATGAGGAGGAAGAAACTGGTGGTTGCGAAAAAATAAATTATTTTCCACTGGCAGAAATTTTGGGATCACGTGGGAAGTTGATTAGGGTAGGTGGAATATTCACGTGAGACCTTTCGGTTCGTCGGCCCGCTGGACATCATCATGCAGAATCGCAGATAACGAGTGGAGTCTGGACGACTGCGAGACCAGATTCAAATTGTTAGCGTGTGTCTGCGTATGGAGGACAATCAATTCGATGTCGTGATCTTTGGGACAGGACTGGTGGAGAGCATACTTGCCGCGTGAGTTCCATTATGGTTCCTCCACCGCACTGACCTCTCAACCCCTTGATCTATCCAAGTGCCCTCTCGAAAGCAGGGTACAAAGTTGCCCACATTGACTCAAACTCTTACTATGGAGGCGAGGAAGCCAGTCTCTCACTCGAAGAACTTGTCGAATGGGCAGATCAACCTTTGAATGTCACATCTCGCTACCAACGCAGGGCCCATTCTTCTGAAGTTCCTTCCCAATCACGCCAGTACTCCATATGTCTGCAACCTACTGTTTTACCCGCAGTCGGCCCTCTCATCTCTTCTCTGGTCATGTCAGGAGTGGCCAAATACAGCGGGTTTCGCCTCCTGGATTGTGTCAGCGTCTACGATTCCTCTGGTCGTGCGAGGGGTGTTCCGGGAAGCAAGGAAGATATCTTCAAGAGCAAGGACATCAGCTTGATAGAGAAACGGAGACTGATGAGGTTTTTGACTTTTGCTGCTGCTGGAGAATTTGATGGCAAGAAAGAACTCGATGGAAGGCATGAAACACCGTTCCTGGAATTCCTGCAATCCGTCTTCTCTCTTAGTCAAGAAACATGTTCTGTCATTGCATACTCTCTGGCATTTTGCATGTCTGCTACAGGTATGTCGAGTATACCTTTCCACAGACATCATTTAATGTGATTCCAGAACCCACTTTGCTTTGCCTCCAGAGGTTACAAAAGTTTCTGCGGTCTAGCGGCAGATATGGACCATCTCCATTTCTTATTGGCCATTACGGCGGCATAGGCGATATTGCTCAAGGATTTTGTCGTGCTGCGGCGGTCAGTGGGGGCGTATATATCCTTTCGAGAAATGTTGTTTCTGTTACTCCAACACCTTCTTCGTCGGCGGTTGTTGAGCCAGACAATGGAACACGGAGATTTAACTATGACGTTGTCCTTGAAGATTTCCCTGACACACTCTCTTGCAACCTCATTATTTCTGCACCCTCGTGTGTTCCTCTTTCCCTCCACGCCGAAATTCGTCATTTGCCACCATCAAACACTAAATTTCCTTCCCAAATACAGTGTATTGCTCGATGTATTGCCATTATAGATCAGGCCTTGTCTATTCGATCTCCCCCAGTCACCACAGACAATCGGTCGAGCGAGTCCGAACCATCGACTGAGGAAGACGGAACCAAATCTCCCCCGCCCAGTATTGTTGACACCACACCTGTCGACACTGGGATCATTGTCTTCCCTCCATCCTCTGTCCCAAATGGTTCCACTACCCATTCTGCAACCGTGCTTATAAACGGGGAAGGAAGTTTGTCAACTCCTAAGGGAAAATGTAATACTTATACATTTGATATCGCTGCTTCAGACTGACCAGATTTTCGTCTAGGGATCATATACATCGGCGTCCCTCTGGCTTCGATCCCCGAAGCATCAGTTACACCAGAAAGCTTGGTTAAACCTTACCTGGACGCGTTAATGACACTCTCTTTTCCTGACTCACAATCGCCCATCAAGCCTCTGTTTACAACATTCTTTATAGAGATCGCAGACTCAGTCCCACCCACACCAGACATCAAGTCGGATCAGATTTCACGGTTTACTTACCTGGTCCCACCCTCGATACCTATTGCCTCTATTCCTGATATCCCGGATGAGGCGACCGCCATTGCAGAGAATACTTATAGAGAAGCAATCAAAGTACTCCACGCCATCAACAACGAGCAAGTTGTCAACGACGAAGACATTGCGTTCTGGCCACCTCTGCCTGTGGAGGAGGAGGAGGAGGACAACGAATGGTAGCATTTCCGTGGTCTCGTTATGCATAGGCACGGTCCGTGTTCTTGCGAAGTCGACTATTATGTACATCCATATGATATGTACACTCTGGTGATAAATCATAAGTAACATGAGTGGCATCTTGATATTTATGTTGAATTACAAAGCGAATGACATCATCGTGGTACTTCGCCCTCATCAAGAGCAGCAGTGGACCTTTGCTCAAATAATATGACGCAAAAGACGCTATAAGACAAACTTTCTTGCAAGTCGATTTGAGTGAAACAAGCTCTGCGTGCTTCTAGTTCGACCTACGTTCAAATTGTGACGATTAACAACGCCTCTGCACAATTTTGTTGACATATAAGTAGTACGCTCAAGTGGAATTTATGATAAAAGCATAGATATAACACAACGTCCCGAATACATTATATCGTGGACATTTAAAGAGTGTTCTTGTTGCTGATGGTGTACTTCTTGCTACCATCAACAGCCACGGCTATATATGGAAATTAGTTCCATAAATAGGCACAATATTGGATTTGATCGACGCACTGATGTAGCCAAGAATACCGTCGCTCAAAGAAGCGCCAAGGTTCTGGAGGCTAAGGGATAATGATCTCATTAGATCGACTCCTCTTGATAGTGACTAAATTTCCGGTTTACCTGACGAAGGCATTTCCACCAGCGCCCTTGAGAATGCCGTCAGCACTGTTCAAAGTTCTTTTTTGCTTGCTGCTGGTATAAGGCGAAGTGGCGTAGACCTTGTTATTCCAGGCTTCGTCGAAAAAGAACTGACCAATGTGGGTCACGGTTCCAGAAGATGAAATAAACGTTCTTTGTCATGTTTGGTGAGTTTCATGGCGAATGACGGCCACTTCGTGCAATTAGCTCACCCGTTCGAGTTCTCCTTGATGTCTTTGTGGACCATGGTATGGATATGAGCGGTACGGCCGGTATAATATCCGGGGAATAACGTGGTGAGTTCGACAATCCCTTGAGCATTGGTATAGTATCCGCCTCGAAGGAAGGTGTCCTTGTGGACACCACCACCACCCGCGACGTATCCGCCATACGCGCCAGTGGCATTGGCTATGAAGGAATATGAGGACAAAGTTTAAAGTAGAATTAATGGCGCACTAACCATTCCAAAGTTCGACGAGGGCATTGCTCAGAGGCTTGCAAGTAGTGGTGTCAATAACACCGATGTCCAAGACCAACTTAACACCACTAAGCGTGCAAAAAAAAAAAAAACAGTCAGTCAAGTATCAGCAAGGCATTTGTGTCTTAACATACGCTTGGTTCTCTCTTAAGTCAGTGCGGATGTATTCATTGCCGATGTAGTAGGGTCCTTCAGTGACTTCAACGGCAGTAACGCAGGTGGACTGGATCACCTTGTCAGACAAGACTTGTTAAGAGTGTTGCAGGTTACATACGTTTTGAATCGTGGTGTAGTGAGGGGCAGCTGCCGACGAGGTGGTGGTGGCTCTTCGGGCCAAAGGTTCTCGAGCCTCTCTGCGCTTCATCTCGAACTCGGCAATGGCGCCTGCACATTTACGGGCCTGGAGATGAGCTGCCTCCATCTCGGGCTGCAGGAAAGTATTTGTTGAATAAAACTAGGTCTAGACAGAAAAATACAGGGCTCACGGAGCGTTGAACAAGTTCAGATGCATGATGTTCTCCGGGGTGGGCTGCAGTGTCATCCAGCGGTTAGATGTTGATGTACAGCAGATAAAACAGTGAGTATATACCAGAGACAAATGCAGCGAGAGCAACGATGATGGGAAGAATAGAGAACTGCATTTTTGACTGTTATTCCAGGTCAGAATGACTTGAAGAGACAAGAGTTGGGGTTAGGCTAAATTGAAGGTTGACCACTCGTCCTTTTAGCCCGTCAGCCACAAAGAGATGTCCGTCCCGTCGTATATCCGTTCTATTCTGCATGTCCGATCTTCAGGACATTTTATGAGAGATAAGTAGAATCATCATGTGCAATCTCGACGTTAGCGCTCGAATGGGCACAGAGCGAACGCCTTGGCGAGGTGTGCAGACTGCGAAGAAGCAAAGGGCACCGGCGCGTCGCAAGTAAGGAATAAGTTGATAGGATGTTTAAACTGGAGGTAATACGAAAGAATTCGTGAACAGAAACTCTCTGATTGGTCGCCCGGATGCACATGTCGTGTAGTCTGAATCCAGTGCGGATTGAAGAATCCAAGAAGGTCAACCATTGACTAGTATTCGCGTGATTAGAGTGGGTATTCCGCGTTCGTTATGTTCTTGGCTCGGTATATCTTCTGTATGATTCAAGTACCATTGTTTTCCTATCGTCGACGACCATGCGAGTGGGGACTTGAGCACATGGTCGGCCTCTGCCTGACGAACAACGACATGGTCTTATCCCAGTGCTGAAACATTCCCCAAAGAGCATTGCGAGAACGATATCTGGGACTCGGTATTCCTCATAAACGAGACAGGACTGTCGGTTAAAAGTATTTGGGTGAATTTGCAGGACCCTCGTGACATGATTGAAAAAGCCTAAGTACATTCAATTCCCTTGTCGGACGATTGAATGGTCGGCTTTCCGAAGCGACCACAATCGTAGATGTTGTGGGCTCGATTTCGTGTGGTGTTGTTACATCCGAGTGAAGTTGGCGAGGGGAGGGAACAAGTTGAAAAGTGCATGTCCATGTGATGATGAATCAATGGCGTCCCATCCAATGATGCCGCCTTCGACCCAAATAAACAAAACGAACCTCTAGTCTCCACCATAACTCGAGTCTCGATCACCAAGCCACATCATCCCTTCATTCTGCGTTTAATGCGACCATTACGCGGAAGACTGTTCTTTTATATTGACGTCGACAAACAGTTGAGGGATCGCGTGTAGCACGCGCTAAAACGCGTCAGCATGCCAGCCGATGAGCTCACTGAACTGGACTTGAACAATAAGCTTCGTCATCTAAACGCCAGATGATTCACACCTTGCTCGGTGTCGGAACTCCTCATGGTTGAAAAGAGATGGGCCGGAAGGTTTCTGTTTTATTCCCTTGTGAGTCTCGGAACTTTGAAGATTGTTCAAGCAAGACTCACGAGATGGACTCGGCAATTTCAACCACAGGCCTCCAACTGCTCACAACCGAAGCACAGTCCTTTGGACCTACACTGTCAAAACATCACCTCATTTATCCCAAACTTAATGCCTCATTTTCGATGTTTACATGTCCACGCTATGCCTCTAATCACAACAAGGTCAGCTGTACGTATCCTTGACTTCACGTGAGGTTATCTCTGATGCTCTGTTCACAGCAAGACCCTGCGAAATGCCTCGGAAGAAAGTGACGTAACCGAAAGTATGGTTGATATCGCCCCTGTGCTCTTGAACCCCGCATATCTGCGTCTCAGAGATAATCCCAAACCTCGAAAGTTGTTGCCGCAATGATGTCGTTGGTATCGAACTGCTCATCATGGGCGCTTAACACCTACTCTTTCCTCACCACCAACAATATCGTGAAGGCGTCGGGTTTACCGAACTTGAACTTGATCACGTCACTGTTTGTGGTTGGCCTAGCCACAGTGGTGGTGGTGGTTCACATTCGCAGTCGAGCTTTCCAGAAACTTCAAAGATCTTCCATTACTCAAGGGAGAACAGCAGCCGGGTCTGCGGGTCCTCGTCCGCATGACGAAGAATTGACTAGTACCAATCAGAGAGACCTGAACAAGGACCGGCAAACTGGGGGTGAGTACCGAGTTCCATCGTCTAATTTCTGGGGTATCTAACCCAACCGCGCCTACACGTCTCGATTATTATGTAGAATGGAATCCCGTCAAATTTCAATACCCATTACCAATTGAGGCTTGTCCCGATAAACTGTCTGACGTGAAACCAATTCCCTACAGACCGTTCAAATGGGGTCCTTACCAGTGAGTAATGATTTTTTGTGTTTCTTAGAATTGTTCCATTAACAGTATATCGAAATCAGTGTGACTATGGGTATTCGTAATATGATTTGGAACGACTGGATCGAGGTCGGTGATAGACCAACACTTTTACATTGCAAGCAAATCTCTGACTAAAATCGGGTGTCTACGTCTACAGTTAGATCAAGGGCATGCCAAATATCACGAAATCAAAGCTTATAGGATGAAACTTCGCGGCCGGGCTGCGGTACGAGTCTTGGGCGATGACGCTAATCCAGAGGTCGTCAAGGGCGGAGCAGAAGCTGGTAAGCCTTTTTGGTGATAGAATAAGAACTCTCGGAAAGTGTTTGCTAATACTCAATGAATCGAATTGTAGCTGTTGAACTGGTACATGAATTGGCTGAATACCTATCGCGTCGGTACCCTCACGATTTCGAGGTCGTGCGACATTCGACACGCGTATGCGATCCATCCCGCACCTTCTGTGATTGGGGATGGGAGGGCCTGCCAGCTATTCGAACTGTGAAGATGACCTCCCTGAACGTGTCTTATGAAATTCCGATGTCCGTCGATGACGGGGAGCGAGCGGCGGAGAGGGCTATGGAGATTGCGGGACTGTTGTACGTGATATGGTTGTCCGCATCTCATGCAAAAGTTCTCTATTGACTCTTTTTACGACAGAATACAGGATGACTTGGCCTTGATGCTCGAGGGTAAGAAAAACTGTGTATCAGAAGATCTGCGAAACTTAATTGCAGAGTTACTAAAGGCGTCGACGGGAGGTATTACTTTCAAGCAGGATCGATATGTTTACCAGGTGAGTGTTCCCAAGTTCCTTTCTGGACTCGCGCTATTACGAGAAATGCCATCGTTCGAGCATCTCAATGTTGCCACGCTCCACTTATTTCTGCTCTTGAAGAGCCTTGCTCCCTTGAGAAGGACGTAATTATTACCACATGGGTACCAATCCTTGGGAAATGGGCATTCAAATTCATTCTTCCACTCTTTTTGACTGTGATCCTTGTCGAGCATTCTCTCACCCGTTGTGTTGCATCCAGGATTCTGGCGGATGCAGGATAAAATTGGCCTTCCGTTGGAAGAAATCCATATCTCAGGAAATGTCCCACAATGTGAGTTTTTTTTGTTTTTGCTGTGCTTTTCAATCTTTCGTCTTCGTTTTCTTTCGTTTCTTTTCTATAATTTGTGCACGGATCCCTGTTTTGTTTTGGACTGCTTTTCTGGGGCGACGTAACGAGGGCATCTGACCTCGTGGTTTCCGAATCCTGTGGCTAGAGGAAAGGCAAAGCTATGCCGTCATCCTGGGCTTCTTTTTTCTCCGTCACACTTGACAATAGTACGTTTTACGGGGGTGGGCGATCCTGCACGGTGAAAAAGAAAAATAACAGCGAGAGAGCCCCTGCCTGACCATTCTGCTGCTATGTAACCTTACTCGGGACCAGCGACTCGTGTTGGGGATCGTTTTTTTCTGCATGGGATGGATCCTTATTCCCTGAAGGTGGCTTCATTATGCATAATGCATATGATACGTCATCCGAATTTGGTGCGCCTGGTGCTTCCAGCGCATCCCCCACACGCTGGAAAATTCACTTCTGTAACACCCCTTGCATCCATCCGCGTGAAAGGGAAGGGATGGGTGTGCATTTTTGCCCAACATATCCATGGCGGTTCGTGCTTCTCGTGGGGATTTGTGTTCTTATGTTGGGAAGAGCAAGGGGAGCACTGGCTATACATTCAGGGGCTGCTGCCTGTTTTTCTCGTTTCGCATCCCTGGTTTCTTTAAATGGTCCTGGGACTTTTGGGCAGATTTGGCGTGATGGCCGCAAGGGTCGGGGGCTCGGGGATGGGGATGGCGTCACCTCAGTGTTTGCCGTAACCCTCTTCGGTAATTTGGCGGCCCAAAAGGACCAAAAAAGAGTCGTAGATTGGCGTTTACATACGCTCGCGCGATTGCGGTTGCGGTGGTTTTGGCTCTTTTTGTGGATGTCGAGGTTACGCGACGTTGACGGTTTTTGACGGGAGATTTATGTGTGTGGGACAGTCGACGTCGGGTTACATTTTACGGGTCCGCTCTAGGCTCGCCTAGTGGATTAAGAATGCCGACGAGGATGGACTGGGGAGGCAAGATCTGAATTTTGGTTTTAATTCTCATTCTACTCTATTGGATTGGATGGATGTATCCGAGGTTTAGGCTTCTATAGATAGTACGACACAGTCTCAGACTGAGTCTGTGCTGGGAGCTCACTAACCCTCACGGCTGGAGTCAAGGAGTGATTCCATTCATGTTCAGACTCGCCTCGGGGTCGCTTAGAGTTTGGGCCCGATAGGACGAGATGAAGATAGAAGTTTTGGACCTCACTTGGGGGATGGACAGATGGATGGATGGATCGCGACATACCCCAAACGCACAAAAGCCGAGATGGACCTATGTATGGGCATTGATGGAATCATGATCCTTGTCTTGTGGCAGATTGGCGGTTGGTGTTTAATTGGAGGTTGATTGTGAATGCGGGGGTGGGCTAATTTGATAGATGGGCATAGCCTGGCGGGCTGAAAGATGGAATTGAAGATTGAGTTGAGACTATCTGGAGGGCCAGATGCGAGATGCAGTGTAAAGGGGAAGAGTGATTATTGATTGTCTCGAGCTTTTTATGGACAGATATGGACTCTATTTTTAAAAGTGAATTGGGGGCGGCAAAGGATACTGACGGCTATGCTTCTTTTTTGGGTATTGGAACAGACAAGGAAAGATTGCAGACAAGTTTGGAGAGATTCTTTCGACGGCTTCCGGTGGATAAACCGGTTGTTCGGAACAATTACTTTTTTCAGACGAACCGGACGGCGAGTAGTGGGGTGGTGGACGATGAGGAATTGGGATGGGCGACGAGCACGGTTGGACCGGAGGAGCAGTTTGAGCATGGTACGGCATTCAAGGATAAAGAAGGAGGACGACTAGAAGAAGAAGAAACGGACAGGAGACAGAGATCTAGAGCAGAGGAGGTGGAAGTGGAATTGATACGATTACGGAGCGAACGGCAAACACTGAGACGGCTTGCCCGGAGTGGAGCGGTGGTATTTACGATTCGGACCTACCTGACGCCTGTGCATGCGTTGGTGAAGGAAAAGGGAGTGGCAGGACGGATGGCGAGTGCGCTGAGGAGCTGGCCGGATGATGTTGGTGAATACAAGGGAAAGGAGCGGGGAGGATGGTTTGAGCCGTTGGTAAAGTATCTGGACGAGAGAATGATGGATGAGCCGGATGATGGCGTGGGAAGAGAAGAGAAATGAAGAGATGGAAAGCGAGTGAGACACTGGTTGTTTTTGAGGAGAGAGAGAGAAAGAGAAGGGACGACTAGAGATACATTGAACGATGTGTATGTGACTGCAACAAAGTATTTTGCATAATGACGCAAGGACGGGAATAGAAAATAGCACAGTGAAAAAAAGATGGACAGGCACGGAATGATGGAAGATCAAATAGCAACAAATAGCGAGGGTGGAATATAATCTGTCTACGTCAGCAGTCGTCATTCTGTTTAGGACCCCTTCGTCACCGCCGCCAAATTTGCACCCATGTCGCCCTCTCCCTCTCCAGACCACGACCATCCCCGCCAGCAGCCACAGACCCGCCAGACCCGCTCAGACTTTTATCTCGAGCCCAATCCCTTCGAGGAGTCCTTCAAGGCGCCCTCCAACGTCCGCAACTCATCCCCGCACGACGACATCACTGACCACCCACGCGAGAGACCCCACTCCCGCTCCAACTCCCGCTCCCCCAACCATCCCAGCCCCTCGCCCTCCCGCCCCGTTCTCCCGCCCCTCGCCTCCATCTCCTCTCCCGCCGACCCCTCCTACTCATGGTCCTACAACAACACCAACAACCTCAATTCTCTCCGCGCGGGGCCTCTTTCCCCCGCCATGCTCGCCGGGCCACAGCCTGCCCATGATCAGCACCAGCAGCAGGCCCATCTTCCCTTCGATCCAGCCAGCTTCCGCACCGGTCTCACTCCCCGTACCGGTCTCACCCCCCGCACTGGTCTCACCCCCGCCACTGGCCTCACGCCCCTCGTCGGCGCCTTCCCCGCCTCTCCCGGCACCGCCGCCTTTCTTGCCATCATGAACGGCAACAGCAACTCGGGCTCCTCTGCCAACGCTTCCACTATCACACCGAACACACTCAACGCTATCTCTGGCGTCCTCAACAACGGCAACAATGCCAACGCCTCCGCCAACCCCAACTCCACCAACTCTAATGGATCCTATCAGAGCTCAAATCTCCATCATCACTCAAATGCTCAGGATTCAAATTCAAACTCTTCGTCATACATCCCCTCCCCCGCTACCGCTGCCAGTACCGCCGCCAATGGTCTCTTCCTCCTTTCCCAGGCACATCAGGAGCTCACAAAGCGTGAGGAGGCACAGGCCCGCGCAGGCAACGCCTCCCTCAACGGTCATCCCCCTTCCGCTGCCGCCTCTAACGGCAAGCGTGGTGCCAAGCGAAAGTCCTATGACACCATGTCTCCCCCGCCTCCCGCTTCCACCAAAGCCGCCAATTCAAAGCGCACCCGCGGTTCCTCCAGTGGTCGCTACAAGGCCAGTCTACGAGATGCATCGGAGGATATTGTCGATGAAGACGATGTCGATCCAGAGGACGATGATCACCCTGATCTCGATGACCATGACCATGATCCTGCAAATCCAAATAGGCGCACGACCAAAAAACCCGAGACTGAAGAAGAGAAGAGGAAGAATTTCCTTGAGCGCAATCGACAAGGTATATCTCACCATTTACTTTTTTTTTTCTATCTTGTTCCTCACCTCACTCTACCATTACAGCTGCTCTCAAATGTCGACAGCGCAAAAAGGCCTGGCTGGCTCAGCTCCAGGCTAAAGTCGAATATCTTACTCAAGAAAACGAGCGTCTGACGACTGCGCTTATCTCATCAAGGGAGGAGATCTCCCGGTTATCTGCCCTCGTAGGCGGAGCAGGCGTTGTGTCATCCATGCCTGCAAATGGACATCCACCCTCACAGCCTGTCAGCATGAATGTCAGTCTCTCGGGGAAATCCAACGGCGCTGCTGCTGTTTCTGGCCCTGGGGGAGGTCGGTCATCTGGTTATGGATATTGATCATGAACATCAGTTTTTTTGATCGCCTCTTTTTTTTTTTTTTTTCCCTCTTACTTGATGTTCGTTCTGGCATGTGTTATTATCCATCATCTAACGACCACCAAAAACCCCCGCATGTTGCATCGCGTGCGTGCGTTCTCCTTTCTAATCCCCAACATCCACAAAAATACGATCTCTTCCCCCTATCTCAATGTCCCGTCATAGGGGCTTTTGCAGCAGCAACTAGGTGCTGCTTATCTTGGAAGCTCTATACAGCCACTTGTACATATACCGACGAACCCTCTTTATCCTCAAGTTCACATCTATGTCTACGACATCGTTCATGAATATCCTGTACTCACCATGCATATGACACACCAACCTGCCCCTCAATCCAACTATCATGCAAAATTTCAATTCATGCAATATCCATCCGCTCACATCGACGACCATTTACCTCCCCCTGGCCCCCTGTTGTGTTCTTTCTCTGTCTCTGTCTCTCATTTTCTCATTTTCAAATCATGCAACAAACGTACGTTTTTTATTTGGGCGCTGGACAATGTCCTGGTGGTTCTTTTTTTACCTCCAGATCTTTTCCTTACTTTGCTTTCATGAGGGGGAGTTATGACGCATTATATACACGTTTTGCCTTGCTTATCACCGTACCGAATCGTAGCGCCCAGAAGGCTGACATGGACGTTGTGTTGCCTAATAATTTATGTTATATCGTCTTTGCCCATCCATTCCACTGGTGGTGGTGGTCGGCCTCATGCATCATGCTTGGTTTTGGAATTCTCTCCTGTTTATTCCGTCTATATTTTCTCTCCTCTCTCTCTCCTCCATTGTCTCCTATCCTGTCATATATGTAGATTGTACTATTTTTTTTTTCTTGCAATGGCTTACAAGGAATACGAAAAGCAAAGATGTCCACGTTACGCCGAAGCTTCAATGATTTGAAAGTGTACAGATGGAGTTATGGAGGCATATGATTCCACTCCCTTTCACTCCTCCCGGTTTCCCGCTCCTTCTCCGCAATGAAAACGGGGTAAGTATCTCTCGTAAACAAAAGAATTTGTCGCGCTTTATGAAATGTATGATATGGTGACGGACGGGACGCGTTGTCGTAATTCAAGGACCAGATTAGATTCAATTTTGATTTCCTGACGGCGGTCGTAACCCGTAAGCCTTTCATCGACAATTCGATTGACATTTAGCACCGTCGTCTCATGACTGTTGACACCAGGCGTCTAAATTACATGTCGGGTGTCAAGGGTGCGTTTTTTGGGTTCATTCAGACTCTATTGTCCTTGATTAGGCAAAACTGAAAAAAAAACGTCCCTTTGGTTATGGTTTGCGTACCTTGATCGTGGTCAGGCATGCATCCACTGTTAACTGTAACTGTAACTGAGCTTACATCCGACCTCCGTCCGAGAGCCGAGCTCGAGCCTCGAGCCTCGAGTCTCTTCGCTTCCTTGAACCGTCACCGGCACCTTCGAGTCACCCAATGTACCTTGTCTCGACCTCTCGACTCTCGACTTCTCAACATACATATCTCATACCATACTTCTCCCATCCTCCTTGAAACCCGGGTGAAGACTCTGCTAGGATAACAGTGCAGGGACATAGACAAAGTCCGTTATTTTGACAATTGGCGTATTCTTTGACGGCTCGGTCACTTGAAGAGTTGAGGTCACTTGAGGTGCCTCTCCAAGTGAAGGTGCCTTTTGGGATCCTTGGTGTCTCACACTGAATCGCAAAACGAACCTACATATCATCGATTTCCTATGGGTCCATTCCCTTCAGTGCTGCGAAATCGAACTTGACAAAAACCTTCTCGATTCCTGGGTGGACCCAGGACCATTCATCGCTCTGGGCTCTATACTTAGGGTTGACCGGCAATCGACGTTGAGAACCCCTCCCTCTTGGGTTACCTAACATCTTTAGCTTGTCGTCCTATGGGAAATTATGGAGGCGTTAACGCAGTGTACACTGTAGAAGTGGAGCATCAATACTTCACTTTTTTTTGTTGTTTTGATTTTACAAAGGCTTTACAGCCACGTAATGCCCTCGGTGGATCATGGAGGTGTTTTCTCAGGTCTGTGTGATATTATTGTGTTCCGACCCGTTTGTTGAATGTTCTACATAGTGATATTCCTCTAAACAATCCGGACGTCGACTCTTTGGCTGGAACGGGAGTGGGAGACGAGGCCTTTGTGTCCTTACATAACTAATACTCTGGTGCGTCGATCAGACTGCTGTCCGTTAATCTTCGTCACTTAAAATTTACAAACCGCCTATAGGACCTACACCTGAATTGTCTTCCGTCGCAGATAAGATGAGATGGGTGAATATGATAGGCCTTGAGCTTAGGAAATGATACCCCGAGTTTGGACAGTCGGTCATCATCTGTCGAGCCTTGACCCCATCCAGCATCCAGAGGGAAAGGACGAGTGATCAATGATCCGTGATGAAGGTTGGAATCTCGCTAGGTCCCAGCCTGTCGGTTTAAACGCTTGTCAAATCTTTTCGTGCTTCAGCCCTCCCGGAGTTTTTTGCGCGGGTCTGAAGTCTATTAATGGGCATGCCCCAATGAAACGAACGACCTAGCCTCTGGTGTGGCAAAAGAAATAATAAAATTCAAATCCAGCCCCTCGTCATGCGTTCAAGTCCGTGACCAACGTCCTCAGGCTGTCTATTGCCAACGATACTGTCCATTCCATCCGTTCGCCCCGGCCTGTTGGTCTTTTCGCTTCTCTTTATGACTCGACGACAGTATGTGAGATCTCCTTGTTGTATTTTTAGTATCCTCACCAACTGATAATCTACGCCAAAATCAGATTTCAGATCAATGGCTATGCATTTCGTTTGTTTAGGATCAATTCTCTGTTTTTGGGATTTTTTTTTGGGAGATGCCGTGGTAGATGGTGTGGTTTAATTATCTCGTAAATGAATATGCTGTGCTGAAAAGGTACGAGCGTTTGATCTGTATAGGAATTTTTTTCTAAAAGAGATCAGTGTTTTAGCTAAAGTGCTATCTAGGCATCGACACCCTTCGAAGAGATTCTTGTATGCACCGAAGGTTCAACTTTGTGCTGGTTACGCCGAGCTCTAGTGTAGGGCGATTAATCGAAGAAGCCACCGTATAGAAGGAGCACCTGCTCAAGAAACTTGCAAGAAACGCTCCCGCGAGAGAATCTGCGTGACGCATCCACGATCCACGATCCATCACATACGCATTTTCTCCGAAGAAATTTCATCTTCCTTCCTTTCCTTCCTTGCATCAACAGAACCTGATGCCGAATAAAGTAATGCGATGATAATTCTCATCCTCTACCCTTTTCTAAAATATCGAGCCACCCACTTATCACCGTCGCGCACCACTCGCCCATTCCAACGCGTTTGAGATCTTCAAGGAGCTTTAGGACCGCCCCCACCCTTGATCCTGTCCGTCATACTCTTTGGAAGCACAACAATTCCTGGTATCTCATCTGGACATTTTGACTGTCCATCGTTTTCCTGTGTGCAGACTGGCCGCCCAATCGGTGTCTTCTCAAAGCCCTCGCACTCAAGTTATTCCAAGACGCCGAAAGGGGTGATAATCATAGAAGCGAAGTTTTCTGACATACGAAAAGGTGAGGAGAACTCTTCTTTTTGCTTTGGCCACATAATTGACTGATCCCATGACTTCGGTCCGTATGCAGGCTTGGAGGTCGAGCTCGTCTTTTAATTTTGACATAGGGGCCAGTGGGCAGAATTTCATTTCGGACATTCACCCAAACACACCCGCCAATACGCCTTTTGGAATCTGAACTCTCGAGCTGTAAATTTGGTCCAACCTCAAAAGAAAATTGCACCCGGTATCTTCGTCGCGTCGAAAATCATAACATAGTACGGATCGTCGCGCCTTTCGTTCCTCTCGTGAGAGCTTGAAGAAGGCCATGAAGACATGTATCACTTATGACGCGCTTCTTTACTCGTCCCATTCTTAGTATACTAGACTCCTCGAAGAACCCACTCAAACTGTTGTCAAGCGCTTTACCAGCATTTCGGTCCGCATATTCACGAACTCGTGATCTGTTCTTGAAGTCAACGTCCCGCCTCTACATGATTCTTTCGCGAGAAAGGCTGTTTCTCGTCCGGTCAGCAAAGGGTCGGTTAAACGATTGTTCCAACCAAGAAAAATGGCACAATCTTCAACAATGCCCTCGACTTGATGGGAGGACTCGCGACTCTGAGACCAGCAAGCACGTCGTCCCATTTTCATATCATCCACCCACACATCAAGACGTGGCAGTGGCGCTTGGTCCTAAGACACTCAAAGAAAGGTTTGCGTCAGAGGTTTCCCTTTTTTGTTGTTTCGAGTCGCTGACATTCCCTGTTCAGGTCTCTCGGCCGTCTTCAATGCCCTCGCTAGCGCCGCGATGTGCGTCCCAGTTCCGTACTTCTGTTGGTCTAGTGCGGTGTCCCCATATTTCGAACTTCTGTCCATTTGTTTCGTGGGATCCACAAACGCGAATAAGGCAAAACAACGCGATCAACCAAAGTTTCGATTTTGGACACAACGTCAGAAGTTGGAGCATCTTCATCAAATGCGGAGCGTTTCGCCACTCATGTACCGGTGGCACAAAGAAAGGATGGCAGAGAAGTGTGTGGGCTCTGAACGAAGAATTTCGATTTTGTTCTGCTTTCGTGCACCTGACTCCGGACAACCAACGTTTTTAAATTCTATACGCTACCTTGACCCTCATCGTCTTTCTTTTTTCGGGATTTCTGGATCCATCTCGCTCTCCTACGGTCCGTTTTCTATGAACTTGTGACTTTGTTCTAGGATTTCAAGTCCTTGTAAACTATCTTCCTTGTAACATCCTGTTACAAACTGCCACCTGGTCAAACACACTCGATGACACCTTCCAAACCGCCTTCGCAAAGACAATAACCGCATTAAACGACCATCAACGACTTCTAGTTCCATGTGCATACCACATCGCTCTGAACTTCTCTCGTTCTGAGGCGATATAAAAACATGCCGCCCCTTGGAAACTTTTAGACGAGCTTCATAGTTCTTGTGCCCTGTTCCAAAAATGCCAGCGGCTAAACTTCAAGTTGGAGCGATCGCTAGCGTCGTTGTCATTCTCCTCCTGCGCAGTGCAGCAGCAGCAGCTACTCCTTACTCGTTTCCCGACTGCACCGTCGCCCCCCTGAAAGGAAATGCTGTTTGCGACACGAGCTTGGATGCCACCACTCGTGCCAAAGCCATTATCCAACAATTCACCGTTGACGAGCTCATGGCCAACACCGTGAATCTGTCACCAGGTGTCCCTCGTCTTGGGATTCCAACTTACCAATGGTGGTCAGAGGCACTTGTAAGCCTTTCTGAGTGCTTCTTTCGACCTTTTTAGTGATTTTTATTATTTTCAGCACGGTGTGGCAGGAAGCCCTGGCACCTTCTTTGCTTCCTCCGGTAATTTCAGCTCTGCCACTTCTTTCCCTCAACCGATCGTTATGTCTGCGGCTTTCGACGACGAGCTCATCAAACAGGTCGCCACCATCATCAGTACAGAGGCCCGCGCTTTCAACAACGCTGGTCGCGCTGGTATTGACTTTTTCACCCCGAACATCAACCCTTTCAGGGATCCTCGTTGGGGTCGTGGACAAGAAACTCCAGGAGAGGATCCTTTCCGTACTTCTCAATACGTCTTCAACCTCATCCAAGGTCTGCAAGGCGGTATTGATCCAAAACAATTCAAGATCGTTGCAGATTGCAAACATTACGCTGCGTACGATCTCGAAAACTGGAATGGAAACAACCGCATGTCCTTCAACGCCGTCGTTTCTCCCCAGGACCTTAGCGAATACTATCTCCCTCCCTTCCAGTCCTGTGTTCGCGACGCCAAAGTAGCTTCAGTCATGTGCAGCTACAATTCAGTCAACGGCATTCCCTCCTGCGCGAACTCATATCTTCTCCAATCTCTCCTTCGTGATTACTGGGGATTCAACGACGACGGTCGATGGGTCACTTCCGATTGTGATGCCATTGACAACATCTTCAGCACTCACAAATACACCGCTGATTACCCCCATGCCGTCGCGGATGCTCTCAAGGCTGGAACCGACGTCGACTGTGGCACTGCCTATTCTCTCCATTTGCCAGACGCTTTCAACCAATCCTTGATTACTCGAGATGATTTGGAGAGAGCTCTTACTCGCCAGTATTCATCCCTTGTACGGTAAGGGTTTTTTCTTTCTTTCTTTTAGAATTTCTGTGTTTATTCACTTTTTTTTTTTTTTTTTTTTTTTTGCATGTTAGCCTTGGATACTTTGATCCCGCAGAGACGCAGCCATACCGTCAACTGGATTGGTCCAACGTCAACACTCCCCAAGCTCAGGCACTCGCACTCCAAGCCGCCGTCGAGGGCATTGTTCTGCTCAAGAACGACGGTACCCTGCCCTTCAAGCAGTCTATCAAGAATATCGCATTCATCGGCCCCTTCGCAAACGCTACCGGCGACCTTCAAGGAAACTACCAAGGACCCGCCCCATTCGTCATCAGTCCGTTCCAAGGTGCACTCAACGCAGGCTTCAAGGCCACCTATACTCAAGGAACCACTATTTCCGGGACGAGCACATCTGGTTTCGCTGCCGCCATGGCCGCTGCGAGTGCCGCCGACGCGATCGTTTTTGCAGGCGGAATCAACGAATCTGTGGAAAGCGAAGGCCGCGATCGCATGAACATCACCTGGCCCGGTAACCAGATGGATCTCATTACTCAGCTTTCGACCGTCGGAAAACCCCTCGTCGTGATGCAATTCGGAGGTGGGCAGGTCGACGGTACCGCTATCAAAAATAACCAAAAGGTCGGTCCGGCAGATTTTTCCATGCTCGATGCAGCATAGCTGACTCTTAATTCTGTAGGTTAACTCGATCATCTGGGCAG